>BQNB010150197.1:0-13852 GCA_026074375.1 Tanacetum coccineum
TTGCATCACTAGGTCCATGATGTCTTTCTTTAATACCAAATATCATCTTTGTGATATTTGATAGATTACGTATTGACCCAGTTTCTGCCTAATGTTTATGGAGGCCTTCTTTCTTTTCACCTTTGCATATCATTTCTTTTTCATTCTTCAACCCCTTCAATGTCTACCAAGACGTCATTACTATCATCATGTTGTAATTGTTCCAATGATAGCTTATGCCTTAGTCGACATTATTCCCATTCACATTTAACTCCATCATACCTTAGGACTTCTATTCTATCTATGGAATGTCTCTGGGTAGATCCCTCTGGTTCTGGTTGGATCATGGGATAATACCTAACCTTACCACCTTGTTTCTTCTTTGATCATCGTGAGGTAGTTGGTTGATGAGTATTTAATATCGAAACCATAAAACCATTTGAAAATCAATCAAAGTGTTTGATATAAATCAAAAGTTTTAACATTTTGAAAGTTTCTCTTTTGAGAAATACCCCCCCACACATGTGCATCGATATTCAAAATTATTTTATTCAAAATTATTTTGCACATGGAGGAAAGAGTTGATTGCACTTTGAGTCTTTTAGATCACTTTATTATTCAACACACTTAAGCATTTATCTTTCTTGATCACATTTTAATCCAATTTTCTCCCCCTCAAAAATAGCATACCATATGATATTTTTGATATCAATGGATTAAAATAGCTATATGAGATTTTGAAAACATATGAGAGAAAACGGATATAGCATGATTATCATTTGGAACCTTTTTGAATGTTCTAAAGAAATTTGAAAAATAGTTACGTCAAAGTATGTTGATATCTAAAACGTATGGTCAGTAGATTGCTCACTCCTCGTCCTGTTAGATTTCAGGAAACGATCGTAACCGGACACAATCTTCGCCATTTGCTCGTTTATCGATATAAACACACTTGTCAGCAACTACTTTTAATTCGATTATTATTTATTTGTTCAAAACATTTTCCTTTATACTCCCCCTCAATAATAAAACACTTCATTTTGTATGCCACCGCAATTATATTGAGGGATAGAGTTCAGATGCCTTGGTATATCACTGAAGAACCACTTTTGAATCCACTGAATGTTTTGGATACATAAATTTTGACTTTTATAAGATGTATCCAACAACATTAAAGGCATTTTATTTTTTAGAGTAAATTGCAAAAATGGTCCTTTTAGTTTGGTCAAATTGCATATTTGGTCCGCCGAATTACTAAATTGCAAAAAACGTCTTTATTTCGAAAGTTTAGTTCCACTTTTGGTCTTTGGTCGAATTTTGGCCGATTAAAATGACTAAAATACCCTCTACAATATGGCCAAACCACAAGGACCATTTTTGCAATTCTCTCTTTTCTATTATTATTATTATTATTATTATATTATATTATTGTTATTTATTTATTTATTTAAAAAATATATTTTTTAAAATATTTTTTAATTTTTTTCAAATTTTTTTTATTTCGGTTTCAGTTTACGAGCAATAATAAAAAAAATCTTTAAAAAAATTTATAATTTTTTTTATTTCGGTTTCAGTTTACGAGCAATAATAAAAAAAATTGAAATTTAATAACAAGCCATTTTGATGAGCAAACTTTTGAAAGATTTTTGAAAATCGTTTGGAAACAGTTGACTAATTTTTGCTCAAAACAAGAAGATTTCTCTTCTTTTTAAGGTAAAGCGCACTGAAACGTACACTTCCCTTTTATTTGAAGACCGGGTTGCAATCTGTCATTTGAATACAAACCATTGACATCGAATTTAGACAACAACCTTTGGAACCCATTTAAGCACGGTGCTAACGGGTTTGCCAAGTTTTGAAAACCATTTTAAAGTTGTGTCAATTCGATGTAAAGATGTTGAGTTCCAACGAGGGCTTGAAACCGGTGTTTCATTTGAAAATAGCTCTCGTGGAATCAACGGAGATTTAAAATTCCTTTTGATTTTCCATTGATTTTTGAAACTCGGTGTTTCATGTGGAGTTTTAAATCTTGTTGATGAAGAAGATTTCCATTTGTGATTGTCATTTGATGAAACATTCCGAAAATTTGTTTTTGCTTCGTTTGAAAATCTTCCGTTCTTGTTGATGATCGAAGCAGAGTCATTCTTGTTTTGCATCGAAAGCATTTCTGATTTGGAATATTTGAAAGATTTCGAATGACTTTGCTTTGGTCTCCATGCTTGTTTTACCGGTGTAAAACGAGAGTGTGGTGTAACAAAAACTTGATTCTTTCCTTTTAAAGTACTTGTCTTAAAACTCTTTTGAGAAGAAGATGCTTCAAAAGTTTGAGATTCCTTAATTGGCCTCCACACTTGTATTACCGGTGTAAAACAAGAATAAGTTGTTTCAAAAGATTGATGCTTTGCATTTGAAGCTCTTTTCTTAAAACCCTTTTGAGGAGTAAGTGTTTCAAAACTTTGAGAATTCTTAGAAAACTTCCTATCTTTTTGCAAAGAATAGGTTGTAAACTGAGAAACCCTTCTTGAAAATGGTTTTGAGGATTCACCCGTGTGAACCTTTGCTGAAACACTTTCTCTAGGTTTTGAAGATTTTGAAACATTGGTTTCCCTCCTTTTCCGATTAAGAGAATCAAACTTTACTTTCAAAGCATTATACAAAGTTCTCAACTCATGATATTCTTTTTGACAAGAACGAATATCTTGTGATGCCAATTTTGATTCCAAATATGCAATTCGTTTTAAAAGCTGATCTTTTTCATTTTTAGGCAAAGACTGTGCAGTGACTGGTTTTGACAAACTCTTTTGCATATCAACTTTGGGAGTAAACCATGATTTTGAAATTTGAGAGTTTATCAACAATTTATCAGCTGGTGGTTTTCCCAAAATTGAATGTTTATCAAACTTAGTTTTCACAGACTTTCCTTTCAGATTTTCCAATTGAGTTCTCAAATGATTAATTTCTTTCAAAAATTGATCCTTTTCAGCTTTAGAATCATCAACCTTACGAGCCAATTGTCGTTCAAGAACAACTTTTTCGAGATGAATAACCTTTGATTCAAAATCACAATTTTCATTATCAAAAGCATTCAATTTTCCCATGTTGGCCTCTTCATCAGCGAAAACATTCTCAAGGGTAATCGATTTTTATCAACAAATCAAATTTTCTTTTTATTAGTTTTGCTAAAGACTTTTCTAGCTCATCAATCTTTATTTGAAAAACACTTGTTTTGTTTTCAAAAAGATGATGTTTCTCCCCCGATTCCTATTTATGTTCAGAAATATTACAATCAACATTTGAACTTGAGAATGAATCAAATTGATTCTTTTAAAAAATTAATCTTCTGAAAGTTATTGAACTTTGTTTCAGTAAATTCAAACAATTGAGACTTCATATTTTCTGCCTCATTTTGTTTTACATTTGAAGTTTTTGTTTGAACTCGCAACTTCTTGATTGAATTAAACAAACTTTTGTAAGTCAACTTCAAGTTTCATTCTCCTTAATTAATGACATCACTCGATGTTCCAATTCAATATTTTTTGTTTCAATCTCATCAAAATCAACCTTAACTTTGACTTCATCACAATTATTAGTCTCAACTCTTGACCTTTGAACCGAATCAAACAAATCTTAATAAGACCTATTTTTTTTTTTTTTTTTTCAAATGAGCATGTCTCCGATTTGTAATGATGCCTATAAAATTCTCATTTTCTTTTTGCAATGTTTTCAAAGAATTATTTTCTCGAGACTTGTGCTGAAGTGCAATTTCAAAAGCAATACTCTTTGCCTCAAATTTTGACAAATCTTTTTCCAATTCAACAATTCTTTTTGACAATTCCTGTGTGACCTCAAATGCATCATTACAAACCGTATCAGTTGTTTTTCTCTCATTTGAAACATCTTTTGACTCTTTTGAAATTCTTTCAGTTTCATCATGTAAATCCTTATTCCTTATTTCTACACAAGAGATTATGACAAGGAATCTTGATATCATTCACTAAGTATGCTTCCAAGAGTGATCTTATTAAAAAGCTCAAGCTGGTTGAAATTTTCAATCAGATCATTTTTTTCATGCAACAAAAACATCTTTCATTTCTTTTACATCTCTTTTAAATCGATTTTGAAAGATTTCAAAATACAAATGCCATTCTCGAAGAATTAACTTCGCTTCTACACAAACATTGATTAATCAAAGTTCTTATTTAGACGTATAGAAAATGCTTTCTCATTTACAATTCTTTTCTAGTAACTCATACAATTTTTTGAAAACATTTTCCATTTCATTCAAATCCACAAGCATTGGATTTGCACTATGCATTGATGCCATGCTTGGTTTTATCTCTGAAGAAACTTTTTCAGAAGATATAAAAGATGATGGAAAATATGTTTGTTCAGCAGAAAGTTCTTTTTGAGGAACAAAATCGTCATAAAGTTTGTTAAATTTTCTGTAATCGATTGGTTTTATCTTTAACTCCTAACTTTTGTCATCTATTTTGAACTCGTGTCATTTTTAATTGAACTCATTTTCGCATCTCAAGAGTTTCCTCAGAAACAACCACATGCAGTTTGTTCATTCTTATTACAAAGTTCATAACACAATACAACTAAGAAATTATGCATAAGCTTTGAAAGAACATAAAGACCGTTTATATCCAACCCGACTTTCCGTAAGTTGTCCCGAAAGATGCTTTTGTTCATTTTGTAAGCAACCGAATTTTTCATTGATTTGTCCCCAGTTTTACAAACAAACATTTCAATATCTTTGTTCTCATCTTGTAACTGAATGATGTCATTAAGATATTTTTCCTCTTTGTCATATGTCTTTTGATATTCCTTTTTTTGTCTTTTATAGTCAACAACAGCTAAGTCTAATTTATCACGTTGTTGTTTTAGATCTTGAATGATATCTTGATCACGAATAAATTGAGACTGAGCTTGTTGATTAAAAAATTTTTCTTTGCGATCAGCCTCAAGAAATTCGTTGAGATAATTGTTATCCCCTTAATGTTTTCCAAAACCCGAACCCTTTCCTTATAACAATCTAGCTGCTAGTCAAAGTCATGTTTTGTTGTTGGACTTTTTGAGCAAATAATTGTTGTTTCTCATTTGATTCCATTTTTCGCAACCCAAGAAAATTACAACACAAACCCAAAAATTCAAACCAAATTATCAATCACTTATCGAAAAATCAACCCGCAATTAAAACCATGAACCAACCGATATAGTATCAAAAATTGAGCTCTCTTGAGCAAAATTTACTCACTTATCAACTCAACAAAATATTTCAGCCCAAATCAATGATAATTCCCGGCACAAAGAATTATTACCAGTTTAAGTTAAAAACCAATGCAATCTACACTTGTTACCATTTTCGGTATAAGACAAAGAATGACATCCCAAATCTAATTTTACTTCACAAGCCCAACTCCTTAACCTATAATGGCACAAATAGTAACTATTATAAACACAACACTAACCCTAAATTCGTTAGTACACAAAGATAACCGCACGCGCTATACTTTTCTAACAACCATACACTTAACTTCTACTACTCACTCTTTTCTTTCAAGCTATATCTCACCATAATACAATAAAATACAGAAGTTCACCACAAACACAAGAGTCACGAGCTCCACTGGCTCCAATCCCAACCACATAAGGTTCAACAATCAAGAATCTTATCGGTCCCCCTTTTCTTTTTAAGATCATGAGTAAGTTTCGATGTGATTTTATTTTCGTTGTTTATCTTTTACTCACCGAAACAAAGATAGAGCACAACACATTTGTTTTTGTTCTAATCTTGTGGGTTTCGAAAAATAACAAGAGGATTATTCTTCAAAATTCGTTCTTGATTTTTTCGTTTTAAAAAACAATCCTTGATGATTTTGATAAAACACAAAACTGAGATCTATTTGGTTCTGAGTTTAGGATCTGTTGAGATGTGAGGTTTGTTTGATTTTGTTGTAAGAATTTGTTTGATGGTTTTCTTGTTGTACCGAAACAAAAGAGAGGTAAGAACACTCTTGTTCTTGTTACTCTTTTACTTGTTCGAATATTGGAAGAAGCGAGCTTAAAAAAATGATCGATGATGATTTTGGTATTCGTTTTTGTGTGAGGATCTTGAATGATCTTTAAAGTCTTGATAGAGATATAACGAATAAACCAAATTGAGATGTTTTACTTTTTGCTTGTGTTTCTTGTTGTTCGATATTTCTTGACCAGTTGAAACAAAGGAAAAATTTTGAACATAATAAGAGAGATTTGTATCCTATTATGAGTTTATTGATTTTGCTTTGGATCCGAGTTTGATTTTTGAGAAAGGTTTTTGGATCTATGATGATCAACTCGATTGAGTGAATCAAGATCAGTTTATGAGTTTAGATCTGTGATGATGTTACCACTTTTGTTTTGAAGATCTTGAAAAATCTTTGAAATTCTTGTTCAACACACAAGGAAAAATCTGAGATCTATCTCCTTTTAACCCGTTTCTTACCGAAAATAAATCGTTCTGGGTTTGGATACGATCTGAGTTTGATTTCCGAGTTTGGTTCGGATCTGTGATGAATTTTGTTTTTGTGTTATGGATGTTCAAGATCTTATGAACTCTTTGTTCAACACAAAACTCAAACAAAAACTGAGATCGAGCTTATCTGTGATTCTTTAATTTGAACTCAGATCTAAGATTTTTCAAAACTCGTTTTTCAAAACTTTGACCGTTGACTACTGAGTTTGACCAGATCTAACAAACTTTGACCAGGTGTAACCAACTTTGACCAGTCAATTACATCTGAATTTGAGAATTGAAAATTCTTTTTACTGATTTTGACTTAACAAACTGCTGAAAAATCGAAAATTAACATAAATATGCAAAAATTTGAACTAATTTTGCCACGAACACTTACAATAAACCCGAAAGCAATCATTCTCGATTGGCATAAAACACAGCCAAAATTAGCAAAATAAGCACAAAACAAGCTGATTTGACCAGATTAAACTGTTTGACCAAAAATAAGCAGTTTTGACTCGAAATAAGCTTACAAAAATAAGCTGAAAAACACGAAATAAGCCATTTCAACTAGATCAGCACTTAAAGAATAGAATAAGCACACGAAATAAGCAATTTCGACCAGAATAAGCTCAAAATAAGCTGTCGAAATAAGCTGACGTGATAAGCTGTCCGAATAAGCTCTCCTAAACAACACTAAATCGCTCCTGCAGCTCTGATACCACTTGTTTGGTCTTTAATTTAGGATCAATAAGTAATAGAGTGTGTGTTTAGGTGTAGTGTGTGTGCTTATACTAGAGAGAGAAAAAGAGAAAGATAGAAATTAGAAAGAGAAAGAGGGAGGATGAGGATTAGAGAAATGAGATTAGATTTAAAAAAAAAAATAAAATTTGATTTAGAGAAGGTCACTTCACTATGAGGTAGGGAGGGTATTATAACCCAAATACAAGGAAGAGCTACTAGCTCTTGTTTCTTAGCTTTTAGCTATTTGTTGGGTCTCGTGACTTTATTTAAGTCATGAGCCTATCACCCACCTATTTACACAATATTATTTCTTTATTTATTACAAGACTTTTATCTCAATAAGATCATCACTTTTATCATTCCTAATAGACTTAAATTGTCTTGTTCAAGTGTCGTTGTCAGACATTGTGGAACGGGGTTAGAACTAACGTAATCTAACGCCATTGAGGCCAAAATCTTCAACAGTTAACATGAATGGTTTCAACTATCACTTTTGTTCTTGTGTTATATACCTTGTAAGATCTTGACTGAATAGAATACCATACAAAGATACATGCATCGCCTTTTTCCTTTATTTTGTCAAGATTTTCACCATCTCTGACAATGTAGCAAAGAGAGCCAAGAAAGTGAAAGAACTTAACAGACGGTTTTCGGCCATTGATGATGTAGTAAGGTGTTTTCTCATGTTAAGGAATTATGAGTGAACGATTTTGAGTAAAATATGTTGTTGCAATTACTTCAGCCCAAAAGAACAAAGGAACTTTAGCGGCGCTTAGCATTGTTCGAGCATCCTCAACAAGAGTACGGTTTTGTCTTTCGACAACGCCGTTTTTTTCAGGTGTTCGAGCAGTTGACGTTTGGGGTTCAATCCCTTCTTAAGCAAAGTATGCAAGAAGAGTTTTATTCAAGAATTATGTACCTTTGTCAGTTCAAACTGTTCTTACTTGAGCATGAAGTCTTCTTTGAACAAGTTTGAGGAAATCGATGAGAACTTTTGGTGTTTCGTCTTTGGATCTCAAGAAGTGAGAAGTATATCTTGAATAATCATCAACAATTACCAACACATATTTTTTACCATTAAAGATTTCTACCCTTATGGGACCACATAAGTCCATGTGTAGAGTTTTTAACCGTCTTTTTGAGCTTGGGGTAGTTTTAGTCTTGAAGGACTTACATTTTGCTTTCTCTAACTCACAAGAAGAACAGAGATGATCTTTGAGAAATTTCAATTTGGGAAGGCCAGTCACAATATCATACTTCGAAAGAAAGTTGATGGTGTCAAAGTTTAGATGTGAAAGATGACGATGCCATAACCATGCTTGTGACGATGAAGCTTTGGCCATTAAGCAAATTGGATTGGGAGTGGATGTGTCTTAAAGAGTGATGGAATATAGATTTGTGCCTCGAGAACCTATGAGAAGATCATTTCCCTTCAAATCATAGATGTAACATGTAGACTTCCGAAAAGCAACTTCCAAATCCGCATCACAGAATTGACCAACTGATAATAAATTGTTTTATTTCGCCCTTTCAACGTAATAAACCCTCTTGATAGTGATATTTCCTTGAACCAGATCTCCATAACCAAGAATTGGTGCAATTTGATCATTTCTAAACTTTACCGTACCCAGAAATTTTGCCATAAAATTACTAAGAAGCTTGAGATTTCCCGTCATGTGCTTTGAGCATCTAGAGTCAAAGATGAATAGAATTATCTCTACGAGCTACAAAAGAATTAGAAGACAATGGAGTATTTGATACAGTGGATTTCCTAAGAGTCGTGGGTTCCAAAATATTAGTAGTTCTAAATTTAGTTCCTAGATGCATACTAACATTTGGTTTAACATTCACTGTACTAGACTTAGGTTTCCATTTATATCTTGGTGGTGTGATATTAGAGTACCACCATTTACATGTCTTATTAATCTGCTTATTTTGCTTCCTAATTTTGCTTCTAGGTTTCTGGTTAGTGGATTCTACAGCAACTGTTCTCTTAAGGGGTGTTGCAATAGATTGGTTCACAGTTTGTTTGGGTTCTCTAGTACTAATAGGCACAGCTATTGGCTGTTTAGTTCTAGAATTCAAGCCATTAATATAATAAAGAACATACATATCATGATTGTCATTCAGCAAACATTTGCCACAAGTAACACAGACAAAGTTTGCATTTGAGGTCTTAGCATTCAAACTGTCATTACATGCAGTTATAGATGTTTTATTAGAAAACTTAAAATTCCTAATGTGGTCTTCTACTTCTTGCTTCTTCCCTTGACTATTGTTAGGCATGACTCTATCTTCTGATCGATTGCTCTTAAGATGGGGTCTGCTAACACTAGTAGTGAGAATTACCCTGTAATAATAGATACGCGTTTGTAGTTTTTCCTAATAGTCTTGAGACAAACTGTGGTAGTTCTAGTTTGTTATGCCTTAGTGTGCACTTTATACATCCTGGGCGCAATCACATTTGTGTTCTTTAAAATTGACTTCACATTCTGAGGCAAAATCTGTGCAGTGACTGGTTTTGAAAAATCCTTTAACACATCATTTTTAGTAACCAACTTTGACTTTGAAAAATCTTTCTTTGCAAGAGAGTCTGATAAGGTAGCTAATTTACCTAAAATTGATTGCCTTTGACTTTTAAAAGCATTCGGTTGTCAAATAACCAATGGTTTTTCAAACATAGTTTCCACGGATTTTCCTTTCATCTTTTCAATGAGTTTCTTTAACTCACTTATTGCAATGCCTTTGTCTTGCAATTGAGCTTTCAGGTCTTGAATTTCAAAATATTTGATATTTAATTTTCGAAATGAATTTGATTCTTGTTGTTTCCAAGCTTTGTCATTTTTAATATGTTCTTGACTTTGCTGTAAAGCGAGTTCAAGATTAATTGAATATTGTTCAAGTTGAGAAAACTGTTTTGACAATTCATTGAAAGATTTGTTATTAAAATTTTCTGATCTTTTTGAAAGCTCTTTTTCAAGACGTTCACATTTAACTACTTGGTCCACATAATCACATTGTAAATATGTGAATTCATCAAGGGTTGTATACACACCAAATATAGCATTCATGTAATCATCATAATAATATTCTCTAGAAAGTTGATTGATTTCATTCAAAAATAGTATTATTTGAGTTACTAGTTGAGATTGAAGAGACTCTATTTCATTTTCAAGAGAATTAAAGTATTTTAAATCAACTAGCATTTTCTCTTTTAGAGAGTGATGAAATCTTTCTATATTAGTCATAAGTTTATGAATTAAAGGAACAAAATTGGTTTCAATGGTACTACTGATTGTCGGATCAATGTAACCATGGCAAGTCTTTTTATGTATGACTTGTTTACAACATTCCACACCATTAAAAATCATGTAATATTTTTGTTTAAGGTTTTGAAATATTTGAGATCTTTTACATTTTTTATCCCACGAAGTGGATTCGTCTATCCGGTTTTCTAACAAAGTTGTTTGTTTATTAAAATTCTCTTTTGAGTATACATTTTTAACATGTGTAACTCATTTTTGACCTTTTGGAAAATTATCTCTATTCATCCGATTTTTCACATTGTGGAACGAACAAATCATAAAGACTATTTAAGTTTGTATAATTAAAAGGTTTGATTAGATTACTTAATTTTTATCAACTTTTGTGGGCAAGACGAATCGTTTCGTCAGATTTAGGAGCTAACATTAAAGCAAGATTATCATTATAGCAACCTATATCATACAGATGAGGATTCGCACTTTGAGCTTTCTTGAGGAACTCAGATTTAACAAAACTCATTTTACAATTACAATTTAGCATATTCATTAATTGAACTGATTGACCGGTTTTGTATACAATATCATCCAAAATCTTTATTTTATTTTCGAAAGCCATGACTTTTTCAATTTCTTTGTCTTTATGAGTTTTGTAAAACTTAATCTAAGCCTCTTTTTCTTGTGACATTATAGAGTTTCAAGTAATTCAAAATGAGTTTATCATTAGCATAAAATGTCATTGTTGCCGGGGCTGACAACCGTCCCTGCTTGATAAGACTAATTACAGTTCATGGGCAAGTCGTATGCTGTTGTACATCAAAGACAAGGAACATGGCAAGTTACTTGTTGATTCAGTTCTCAATGGACCTTTCCAATATGGAACAATGGTAGAACTAGGAAATGAAACAAACGCAACAACGATAAGAGCACGAACATACACGGATCAAACAGATGAAGAAAAGATTTGTGAATCAGTTGACATCAAGGCTGTTGGTCCCACTTCAATAGATCGAATTCCTTAAGCTTGTATAAGGATTAGTTATATTAGATAAATCTAACACAAATATAGTAGAAACTTTGTTTGAATGTATTAAAGATTATGCAGAATCTAATCTTTAATATTAAGAAGAACTATCAATGAAACAGTAATTATATGAAAATATAATTCCACAAACAAAAGCTCCAATATTATTAATAATACGAATAATCTCAAAGTATTAGGGTTACAAAGACCTTGAAGCTATGATAATTCTATGAATGACTCGTATCCAACTCTATGCCCTAGAACCTCCTTTTATACACCAAGGAGTCCTAAACGGCTTACAATACTTTCCTAAGAATATCAAATCTTTTAAACAAATAAGTTATACATATCTTTTACACAAATAACTCATATAAATCACATAAGCAGTACTAACTAACTCAGCAGTACTAACTTCTTCACTAGCAGCATTAACTTTGTACTAACAGTAGTAACTTTTGTACTAGCAGTAGTAACTACTTAGCAGTTTTTCTTCTAAGTCTCTGAGCAGCACTAATATGCACTAGCAGTAGTAAACACTTAGCATTTTTCTCTGAAGTTCTTGAGCAGTACTAACACAACTGAGCAGCATTAACTCTGATATGAGCAGCAGTAATACTAGCAGCATTAAGAAGGCTTTTAATCCCAACAATCCTCCCCTAAACTTGATATTCTTCTTCATTAAGTTTCTTCATTTAAAAGCTCCATAATCACCAGGAGGATACTTCCAAACACTTCATTGATTCTTAAGCTGTTTTGTGAGAAGTTTAAGAAGCTAATATGCCATTTTACTTAAATAATCAACCTAAAGCTTCTTGTTCAACATATTTGTAATTGTAGGTGGTGTAAGAGGATATCTCGTCATACAGCTTCCATTCTAACACTTTGTATCCTTGTTGATTCCTCTATATTGCATCTTCTACATGTGGTTCAAACATTGTTTTCAAATCATTCCATAATTCCTCCAGACTCTGTCTTTAACATGTGGTTCAAACATTGTCTTTAAATCTCCCCATAGAATCAAATCTAAGTCCTCCACTGGTCTTGTTGATCCATATTTAGCTTTTACCAATTTCCACAGAGTTTCAAAATCTTCCCTGTCAAAGCTTTTGAGCATATGACTAAAGACTAAGTACATCTTTGAACTTCCATCAGCTCTGATGATCTGGTAATAGTTTTTCTTTCCTTCTTTATGAATCTTCCAGTCAACAATGGTTGGAGGCTTAGTAGCCAAAGGAATAACATCAATTGCTACTTCCTCTTCATCAGGAACAATTTTCATGAGCTCTTTAATCTTAGTTGCTTCTTGATCATCATCCACTTCAGCTATTTCTTGAACATCATCCACCTTTTGCTTTTTAGTGACCTCTTATTCTAGCTCATCTCCTGCTCTCTTTGAACTACCTTCCACCAAGTCTGTTCTATAATCCACAAACATGTTCACCCTTTTGAAAGCTTTGTCAAACAATTCTTTGATAGAATCAAAGTCTTTAGATTTCAAGTCTTTGTGCTTCCAACCTTCCATGTTCTTAAGGTAGGTAATCATGGTTTTCTTTTGTTGAGTTTTGGTTGGCGGTTTGTTCCTCTTCTCTTCTGCTCTTTTAGCTCCAAAGTGCTTTCTTCTTTGCACTAGGAGTTCTTTAAACAATGTGGCTTTTTGTTTAGTTGTGAATTGCTCTTGTTCTTCAGCTTGCAGTCTTTGAGGCAACTGATAATCAGCATCAACCTTAGCCTGAATATCATCCCATTCTTCAGTCAAGGCTACATTGGCTTCATCTTTCTCCCTTGCAAGTCTCTCCTCTTCATCAAACTCAGCTTGTAATCTGATAGCAGTTTCTTCATCAAAACTGATTTGATCTTTCTTCTTCAAAGGCTTCTCAGGTTCTACCATAATTCCTTTGCCTTTGTTTTGTACTTTTGCCTGTGATGGTTGTTTTGAAATTATTGATGTTGTTGTAGATGTATCCAGCTCAGTAATGACAATTCATTTCCTTGAAGTTAGAATTGTAGCAGTTATTGTAGTTATAGCAGCACTAACCTTTGTACTGGCAGTACTAACTGGTAAACTTGGCTCTTCTACAACATTAGCTTTAAACTTGGGTTTTGCACTTTTCAAAGCAGCAAGTGCATGAGCCAAAGTAACTTCATCAACAGTTAAATCTTTAGTAGCAACTTCTTGTTCTACAACAACCACCTCATCATGATCTAAATATAATTAACACCAAACATATTTGTATCATCTTGATCATTAACCAGGGTAATGTCTTCATCAGCATCAATATCATAAATTTTCCTCCCCTGTTTAGATGCGTCCTCTTCACCCAAACCTTCTTCTTCAGAGGATTC
>BQNB010150198.1:0-13991 GCA_026074375.1 Tanacetum coccineum
TCACGATTATGCTGATTTTTAGCATTATGCTGAATCTGTTTACCTTATGTGGGTGTTTGGGTAATTTTACTCTTTAGAACAACTTATTTAGTCCTGTTACTTAGGATTAGTGGAGTATGAGAACCTAATGTAGGAGATACTGTTTGGGATTGCTTAATTAGTCCGTGTATGGTGACGCAAGCAACTTTAGGAAACAGTTTGCTTATATCACGTTTGTCTTGAATTGGTTTCCGAGGAGTAGAGAGATGAACTCTTATTTAAGGGGCTTTAAAAGCCAAATTATAATTATATACTTTAATTAAAAAGCAACAATGGTCGTTAAATGCTCTATTAAATGCTCTACCGAAACCCACCGGAGAACTGGGTTGACCCGCCGAAACATGTCATCGGAACCCGCCGGAGAACCCATTCAGAAGTTCGACCCGGGGATATTAAGCATTATTGCTTATACCGTGTTTACTCATCAGTGTATTGGACACGTGTTTCCCATGTATCAACCACCGCCCCACTAACCATCTCTCAAACCCATCGGATGTCAATATGATAAAATCAATCAGTATTTTTGAAGGTGTTTGGGGTTGCTTAATGTGCCTTTTGAAAATGATTATATGATATAGGGGTATTTAGATCATTAATATAATCAGGACACAAAAGAGGGTTAGTGGGTCTGCGCCCTTTGACCTGTTTAGAAAATTGCTTTATTTTGTAAAAGAGGAAAGGGTCAAAACTCAGATCTTTAGCTCTAAGTGGAACCGAGACGCTGACCAACCCAACCCGATTTGGCCTATTTTGATAATATGAAGTTTACTTTCAAAAAGATAGAGTAATGACGCACTGTCTAATTTGAATGCAGGTCCTGTTCTAGCAGAAAGTAGCGGTGGATAAAAAAGGCAGGTCGGCCACACTGGGTCAATGCAATGGTCAGCTCTTTTGTGTGAGCCTGATTTCCCTGAAAAGGTAATATTTTTTAATACTATATCGTTACCATAATAATAAATGCAATGTATACTATTAAATCTCGATCCTTATGAAGCATTAGTTAGAAACCTGTTCGTGCCAACATTTATGGAATTTTAATTCATACACGTGTTTGCTGCCATGATGATAGGAGATAAGCATAGTGCATCACAAATTGCAACGGAAATATGTGGTTTCGTGACACAGGCGGATTCGCTGTTTATAAAATTGGTGGAGGAATTTGAGAGATGTTTCATCTGCCCGATGTGTCTACTAATTAACAAGAATTCACTCAGGAGGGCAAATCAAATCCTGATGACGAGGTAAACCGACATATACTGTTTTATGGTTGCTGCTTAACTTAAACTTATATGGCCGTACATGTATAGATTATGCTTTAGTCAAGGTCAACAGACTTATGAATCTAGGTATAGGTGGCTAATGTGAGATCGGACAGGCCGGTTAACGGTGCTCGGTTTAGCTAATTATTAACGCCTTATGAGCCTATTAGTTTGTGCTAATAGCTTATCTAAGTCTATAAACTGTTAGGCACATAAGACGTTAATAATGATCCTACTGAATCGATGAACTCTAAATGAGCCTTCTTATAAAATATGCAAAACCACTACCCCTGAATTTGTAATGTGTATTTTGTACTTCTAAAGCAAGGTCATGTGCAGCCTGCGTGAAAGGATTTTATGGTGTTATCGGGGTACATTGCTGTCTGAATGTGCATGCTATATTGCATAGTTTTCTCTATCATCAAGCAATATAAAAATGAAGTGCAAAATTCCTCTATATATTATTAATAACGTTTTTAATTCTAGCATAAAATGATGCAGCAAAAGTTGTAACGGCTTTTTTCTAATCGTATTGGTTGCTGCTTCATGTCAGGATGAAAGGAAGCTAAAAAGGCAGAGAAGAAGCAATCCAACAGGGAATCTGCTCATAGATCCAGACTGCGCAAGCAGGTAAACAATTTATTATCAGTCAAAAAACTACTTGCACAATCATATAAAGTAGGGTTGCAACTCTCAAGAACACCCGCAATATATTACTATTTAAACCCAGACATTATCGCACATAACACATTCGGTTGTAAGCCAATAATCCAAACAGTGAATATGACATAAAATATGAACGAACCCTAAGAGGAGAAAATGATTTACAATAAAAACAATGATTAGAAAAAGAGACATTGATTAATTAGTTAGAGATAATACCTCATCAGTTAATGCTCCAATTTTTAGGCTAGGCTCGAGTGTGTTAAATGATCTGTTTAGAATTAGTTGAGACTTAGATTGCTGTTAGATATGTGTGTATTTGAATGCGTCGAATAAGCGGTTGTTGATGCGCTATGAATTTTGATTAAGGTCAAGTTCGGCTTGATGTACAAATTTAGGCTACGCTCTTCACATCAGTTTCCCAACATAACCTTTATACAGTTTCGCTCCTCGGTGTCGGTTTCTAATGTCTTGCACTTTTTTGCCTTCTCAGATCCTGCTCTGCATTCGGGTATCCAAGATCAGCCTGTGTTGACTACGCATTCAGACCTTTGGCAAGATGTAAAGAAGCGTGTCATGACAAAACAGTTTCACAAACTTGCTGTAACCAAGAACACGATGGCTCAAGATCTGAACAGCATGCTCTGAGAACACGTATGTTATACCAACAGAGGTGACAATAGGTTATGTACCCTGCTGTACATCAGGGTACATAACCTCCTTATGTTGCTTAATTCTTCGGTTCTGTGATTTTTAATAACGCTTTGTTCGCTAGCCATTGCAGGCGACTTGCCAGGATATAACGACTTAGGTGATTACAGTGGGTGAGTTACTGTAACGAATAACACGATGGCTCAAGACCCAAGCAACATGCCCGAAAAACACGTATGTCCGACCCACAGAGGTGAGAATAGCTTTTCCCACGCTGCGTTGTCAACTATTATTGTTGTGCATTAAATTGTTTCTTATGAATTTTGTTTCTTTTTTCTATTATTGGCAGTGGCGGTCACCTGTGAACCATCATCTTTCAATAACGGCAGTCGAAAAAGATCATTTACACATAATTTGCCCTATTTTGACAAAAAAAACTGCCTCTTTTCGCGCCTGCCATACCAATTAAGTATATTAGTGTTCGGTTAAAAACTAATTTTTTTAATAACTACTGGACCAGAGCACATAGCACATTCAAATTATAACTTTTATAAAACTGTATGAAAAATGCACACGTTTGACTAAAACTAATACTTTTCATATGATATATTGCAGACACGTATGTGGCACTTTTGAAGTCGTACATGCGCTTCAGATCAGACTTTAGGTGAGCATAGACTAGCAGTAGTCGGAAACACAAGCTTTCGAGGCTGATGAAACATGCAACAGGTACATGCGTACTCTCTAACTTCTATCCGGTATTGATTGGAGAAAATAATGCATCTGCCAACACAAGTAAGCGTGTCATTCGGGGGTTGGTAAGGCGTGCTTTCGTTTTATTTCATTACACATAAACAATCGATGTCGCTACCCGAAAGTCAGAAATGGTACCGACAACATCAGAAGTGGCATCAAAATTAAATCTGAAACCACATCCTCGGGAGGATTATCAGTAATTGTGATATAGTTTTCTGCGTAGAGTTTTTCGGCAACATAAAGGCTTTAAAAATTCAGTATATACATGCTATTCTGCCCGGTGCAGGTAAACCGAATACTGAAGGGTTTGGTTCGGGTTCAGGGGATGGGAATTAGGGTAGGTCTAATCTGGGTAAGAGTTTTCGGACTCCAAAGGAGATATTTAAAGGACTTGATAAGTTTGTTATTTGTCAAGAACGAGCTAAAAAGTTTGTCTTTTATGTTAAAAATAGCATCTTTGTTGTTGCTTTACAATTCTTGGTTATAAATTTGTCTTATATCTTTAGTGTTGCTGAATGAATTATTGCATTTAGAATGAGGTGCGACTGCTCCGTAAATGTGTAAGCGAATGTGAAAAAGGTTTGTTCATCGAGCACTGATTAGAATTCTGTTCATATAGTTGCTTCCGTTATTGATAGATCACAAAAGCAACCACATTGTTCTCTGTTTGTTGCATTTGAAGAAAATAATATGTTTGTAGAGTATGCGATATGAAAATGTGATGTCATACATATTGAAGTATATGTTTTAGCTACAGTGTTCAGATAGTGAGCAAGATATAATACTTAGTTATGACCCTTTACATGCCTACATATCAGTTTTATGCCAACCTATAACATAAGGAGGGTGTTGTTAAGTATAAGCAAGATAAGAATTATTCGAGCGATAAGTTGGAGTCACTAAAACGGATTAATTTTTCTTCTGCATAAGTCATATAAGACATTTCAGTCATAAAGTTAGTGTGATATTTATTTCGCAGGAACTCTCTACATCTCATGATCAGTCGATTCAAGAAAACACAAGAAATTCTGCTTCATGCATTGAAGTCATTGCAGAAAGCTATTACAAGGTTAAACCAAGACTTAGCAAACACATGCTCTTCTAACGACCGAGTACTTGGTTCGATATCTATGTCGTGGAAGCTCAAATGCATGAATGTATGGATACACTTTATAGCTGTACGAAACGTACCAAGAGCTGTTCTTATGTAACTTTGAAATACTAATTTTGTTACAAATGGTCGCGTATGTTTTGGGTTATGCTATGTTAGTTATCAATACGCGTTTTTTTAACCCGTCCAATTAACGACCCAATACAAAGCGCATCGATTGAATACATCGATTTAAAAACGTCACGGCGAAGCGCAGGCTTAAAACCTCGTTAAAAATGATGATAGAAGATTTGTAGTTCTTTTGAGTGAAATGTGCTCATTATCTGGCTAGTCATTTTTTATTTAGGGGTTGTTTAATTTAAAAAAAAAATTGGACTTGAATTCATAAACAATTTTTTTAGTACGAGATTATCAGTATGGTAAACTTGTGAGTCGGATACAATGCGTTTATAACCATTTTAAAGTTTATATAATATCATAAGGTCAAAAAATAAGCTAGTGTAGACACCCGCTAAATTCTATGTAATACACGGGACCCAACCCGACATGTTAGAATGATATACCAACTGATTTTGCAACCTCGACGAAATAAAGGAACCACCTTAGATTTTGTTCAGGCTCCGCCACTGACTACGATGAGACATGCACGTCATGCCTAAATGTGTTGGTTTTTGTGTGTCCCAGATCAGGGTGAAGACAATCAATAGCCTAGCTAATTACCAAAGATGGTTACCGGATATCACTTGAAATCGTGTAATCACTTTCCAAAGAAGATTATTCGACCCTATGCCTGGGTATCACGAATACCTCCTTGGGATAAAACCAAGTGTTTGTTTTTGTTCTAAATCATAGATCAAGAACCCTGCGTTTCTATGTGTTTTTCCATGCAATTGTGATCCCTATTTATAAGGGATTTACTCAAAACCTATTCATGGAATTAATGAGAGATTAATGGCAAATTAATCTCTTTCATAATTATCCTCTATAATTTAAGAATTAGTGATTGCATGACCAAATTAAATATATGGTCATTAATGCAGTCAAATCTGCCACTTAAATTTACAAAACATTTAATGTAGTCAAACCTACCACTTAAATATTTGTAACCACCCATTTAATTCTAACCACTAAAAGAGTCAGGGAAAATCAGTGACTTAATGGGTGTACACTCCGTACCTCCAAACCTATTTCCAAGTATGATTCGATTCCTACAATTGCACTAAATTTTCAACAATCCTCCCCAATTTAGTACAATTCCTTTGCATGAAAAATTGAACATTAAACAAAACAAGTGCATAAATGAAAATGTCCTGAGGATTGAATTTTCATCTTAGTAAATTACACGTTCAAATATTCGAGAATCAGGGTGTTCTAAGAATTGAACCCTTCAAACCATTTGAATACCTGAAGATAAAACACACACAAGTTTTCAAACACATAAGAAACTCCTGACACTATACAAGCCATGTGTCCATATTCAATTCATAAATGTTATAAGAGCCAAAGTCCATGCTCCCTGAAGCGGCAAAACCTCAACATTTACATAGGTGGTTCCTCTTTATTCATGCTCCTGCTAAGCACTTTTTCAAAGAAATTAACCATTAAGAAGTAAAGACTTCATCCTCCTTTTCAGCAGGTTCTAAGCACATCCTTGGGATGATATGTAAATACATGTACTTCAGTCCTCTGAACGTTTAGCTTTACACATTGAACTCAGTTACCAAGATTCCTTAGTAGGGAGTTGGGTGTCCTAACATTCAGTGACTTAGTTGGACTTTAATCCCATCCCTTCAGTAGACTTTATAACCAAGTCTCTAGCCAGTCCCTTCGTCAAGTGATCAGCTAAGTTTTGTTAAGACCTTACAAACTATATAGATATCGCCCCATTCATCATTAGCTCACTAATCATGTTATGCCTGACACCTAAGTGTCTAGACTTCCCATTATACATTTGGCTATAAGCCTTTGCCAATGTAGCAGCACTATCATAACGAATAGAAATATGTGCTATAGGTTTGGACCATAATGGAATCTTAAGGATCAAGTTTCTCAACCATTCAGCTTCCTTACCAACAGCTGCTAAAGCTACAAATTCAGATTCCATTGTTGAACCAGTGATGCAAGTTTGTTTCTTGGATGCCCAAGAAATTGCACCACCACCAAGTAAGAATACCCAACCACTTGTAGACGAATTTTACTCAGTGTTGCTGATCAAGCTTGCATAAGTGTAACCTTCCAACACTGAAGGATAACCCGTATATTTCAATATATAGTTCATGGTTTTCTTCAAGTACTTCAGTACCCGCTGAATTGCTTGCTAGTGCTGAGTACCAGGATTACTAGTATACTTGATCAGTTTACCCACTGCAAAAGCAATCTCAAGCCTTGTACAAGTCATGGCATAACCTAGGCAGCCAATCACCCTAGAATACTCAAGTTGAGATACAGCCTGACCATTATTGGGCATCAGCTTCTCACTTGTATTCATAGGAGTACTAACTGGAGTGCAATCAAAGTAATTGAATTTCTTCAGTACCTTCTCAATATAATGAGACTGAGAAATTGCTATTCCATTACTTTCATGTTTAATCCTTATACCAAGGATAACATCAGCCTCCCCCATGTCCTTCATAGAGAACCTTGATGACAAAAATTCCTTTGTCAAGTCAACTTAAACTTGGTCCAGTGCCATACGATCAGTATGGTCATCAACATTATAGGCAAATGATGACTCCTTTACAGATTCATCAAATTTGGCTATATAACATTTTGTCAGCTTGGTTAAGTAAATCAACCATTAGACAAACATTCATCAAAATTTTTGATGCCATGTTAGGTGCTTGCTAGTCCATATAGAGACTTAATCAGTTTACACACCTTGTTTTCATTGCCAGACATGATGAAGCCCTGAGGTTGGTTCATATAGACCTCCTCATCTAAGTCACCATTCAAGAAAGATTTCTTTACATCCATCTGATGAATAACTAGATTATGAATTAATGCCATAGCAATCAACATTCTTATGGTACTAATACGTGCTACTAGAGCATAAGTATCAAAGTAGTATATCTATGACTTTTGTTTAAAGCCTTGAATGACCAGCCTTTCCTTGAACTTTTCAATAATTCCATCTACCTTCAGTTTTCTTTTGAAGATCCATTTGCATCCAAGAGGTTTGCAACATGAAGGTAGATCAGCCAGCACCCAAGTGTTGTTGCCCATGATGGAGTCCATCTCATCATTAATTGCTTCTTTCCAGAAAGCAACATCCTGGGACTTCATTGCTTCATCAAATGTTTTAGGGTCATCCTCAACATGAAAGCAATAGGAGTGTTGGTCAGAGACCTCATCCCTTGTTCTTTCAATTAAGTATAATTGAAATTTAGGTCCAAAGTTCTTTGGAGTCCTATTCCTTTTGCTTTTTCTAAGTTCATGTTCAGGTTGCTGAACAACCTCTTCAGTGACCTTTTTAGGGACCACTGAACCACCAATGTCTTCAGTTCTATTAGGAATCCTGAGACTTGGTCTAGGGACTAATGAGAATCTATTCTTATCAAAGATAGCAACCCTTGATTCAATTATAGAGTTAATTGAAACTGAATCATTAGGCTCAATGACATAGAACCTAAAATCCTTGGAATGCTCAGCATATCCAACAAAGATGCATGCCTCTTTCACCTAAAGTTTTCAGCTTTGGATCAGGGAGTCTTACAACTGCCCTACAAACCTAAACCATAAGGTAGTTCATGTTTGATTTCCTTTTAGTCTAGAGTTCATAAGGGGTAATGTTGTTCCTTTTATTAGGAACCCTATTTAGTAAATAGCAAGCTATTAACATAGCTTCACCCCTAGAACCCTTGACTTAGTCCTAAGTTGGACAACATGGAGTTAACCATTTCTTTCAGTACTCTATTTTTCTTTTCAGATATACCATTTTGTTGTGGAGTATAAGGGGCAGTCGTTTCATGGATAATACCAATAGACTGAAAATACAAAGTATCCATGTACTCACATCCCCTATCAATCCTAAATCTTTTGATCAGGGACCCTTGTTATAATTCAACTTCAGATTTAAATACTTTGAATTTATCTAATGCTTTATCCTTAGTATGTAATAAATAAAGATAACAAAACCTTAAAGGATCATCAATAAATGTCACAAAGTATTTCTTATTTCTTAAAGAGGGAGTAGCATGCAGATCACATAAATCACTGTGGATCAGCTCCAAAACTTTAGTTTCATGTTTTACATTTTGAAATGGTTTCTTAGTTATTTTGGCCAGCATGCAAGTCTTACACTTTTTAGTGTCCATGTCGAAAGCATGGATTAACCCATCCTTAGACATATCTTGCATCCTCTTAAAGTGGACATGGCCCAGTCTAGCATGCCATAGGATTAAAACATTTAGTTTAGAGGTTGACATGAAGGCTAACCCAATATTATCATTGATAATATTAAGCCTGAACATATGATTAATTAAATAACCAAAACCAATAAACACACCATGTTTGGATAAAACAAATTTATTAGATTCAATCACGTATTTATAACCACAATTATTCAAAACACTACTAGAACCAAATTATTCCTTATATTAGGAACATGCAAAACATTAAACAAGGAAACAATCTTTCCAGAACTAAATCTAAGATCTACACAACCATGTCCAGTTACTGTGGACCAACAACAATGTTGCCATTTGGCTTGTCACTATCTTGCGCCTTGAAGGACTCCTCAATGCGCAGATGACTTCCCAACTCAACAAGAGTTAACTCCTCTTTCTTATGTTTTAAGGTATGCTTGAAATCTTTCCAAGAAGGAGGGAGTTTATCAATGATACAAGAGACTTGAATAGCCTCATCCATGTTCATTTTATGTTGTGTAAATCTACAAAGTATACCAAGAATTTCATTGTATTGTTCCATAACTAGTCTTGAGTCAGTCATTTTGTAATTTGTAAAATTACTTACAAGGAACTTCTTACTTGATGCATCCTTAGCCATATATTTAGCCTCCAAGGAATCTCATAGTTCTTTTCAAGATTTAACATTTGGTAAATATCAAATAAAGGATCAGGCATACCTTTGAGGATTAAACCTCTGCAGACATAATGATCATTGTCCCACTTGGCCCTCTTCCTGAGTTGATCCACGGTAGCATCATCGCCATCATCAGAATAGGAGTAGTCAGCACATACACCACACTCATGCTGGAAAGCAAGAAGTGCATCTTCTTCTGCCATCTTCTAAATTCTACCCCTTCAAACTTGTCAAGCTTGGCAAATTTTGAAGCCATGTGTTTCATAGCAGTAGCAGCCATTGATTATCATAAATTAATCTTCTTTGATTGTTGGTTTTTGTGTGTCCTAGATCAGGGTGAAGACAATCAATAGCCTAGCTAATTACCAAAGATGGTTATCGGATATCACTTGAAGTCGTGTAATCACTTTCCAAAGAAGATTATTCGACCATATGCCTGGGTATCATGAATACCTCCTTGGGATAAAACCAAGTGTTTGTTTTTGTTCTAGGCACAAATCAAGAACCCTGCGTTTCTATGTGTTTTTATTTTCTGTGTGTTTTTCCATGTAATCGTGATCCCTATTTATAAGGGATTTACTCAAAACATATTCATGGAATTAATGAGAGATTAATGGCTAATTAATCTCTTCTATAATTATCCTTTATAATTTAGAAATTAGTGATTACATGACCAAATTAAATATATGGTAATTAATGTAGTCAAATCTGCCACTTAAATAGGCAAAAGTTGTTACAAAATATTTAATGTAGTCAAACTTGCCACTTAAATGTTTGTAACCACCCATTTAATTCTAACCACTAAAAGAGTCAGGGAAAATCAGTGACTTAATGTGTGTACACTCCGTACCTCCAAACCCATTTCCAAGTATGATCCGATTCCCACAATTGCACTAAATTTCCAACAAAATGAACATGCACATAATGATGCACACAACAATCATGTGAAGCTTCGCCACTATGCAATGTCGTGGCAAGCAATAAAGTCTCACGCAATCGAGTTGGTTACCATTAGGCCAATTCAGTTCCCAATGATCTTTCAACTGGATTTGAATAGAAAATATCCTAAGTGTTAGATAACTTTAAACATTACCAAGGTCACTGAGTGAACAATCACTCAGTCAGTTACCTTCATGAGCTCAACCTAATTTTATGAAAAAGACTCAACCATTTAGTGAGGCGGCACTTAGTGAATGAAGTTCCTGAGCCAAAGAAGAAGGTGATGGGATAAGTGAGTCGTGGAGATAGTGTAACACCCCTAAAATATGTGGCAGTAGAAAGGTAACCGGGGGCGTTACTTCATAATAGAATAGCACAAGATATAATAGAACGACCTCTAAATGAGTCGTTTAAAAAGGATAACCGTGTTGACTTGATTGAAAGTAAATAAGTTATAGCATTTATCCTGTAAGTTTGCAACAAAATGGAAAACATAATTTAATACAACGAGGAAGATAGTTTGTATGCAAGTAGAAATCCATGAACTGTGTTCTTGAAAGGTATGGACTCCATGCACATCAAATACGTCAAAGCAATTATTCACCTGAGAAATACATGCTTAAAAAATGTCAACATAAAGTTGGTGAATTCATAGGTTTGAATAAGTATAAAGGTTGGACCGCAAGATTTCAAAGTGTGTAATAATGTAACACATACAATATCACAAAAAGTAATTATAATTGCACTAAGCTCATGACACTGAAGCTACAACAAAGTATGTATGCAAATTAATGCAAAAAAGTGCCCAAGTAGATGTTCAACCCGCAACATCTAAAGTCCGACATGGTATACGTCCGTTAGTTCGGTCCTCTAAAACTAGTATGCGCTACTTACCTGGACGGGGATGTCAATCCCCAAATAGATCTATTTATAACACTCGCGTTTACACAAAGTAATTAACAGTTCATGATAGTGGGCATAATGGGTTAGCGCTACTTAGGCTAATCCGTAATTATTTAAAAGAGTACTTGCGTCAAAATGTAAAACAAGCAATGTATAGTGATAAGCAATTTAAAACGGGGCTATAAACTCACCTCAAGCAAATAGTAATATTGACAATGAATAGGTAAGCACAGAAAACGATGCAGGGAAACTCTAACCGCAACCTAAATAAGTAATATGCTAGGATAATGAAAACTAGTGTGCAATGATGCAAATGCTTTAATATAAGTCCTCCATCACCCGTACACAATTGCGTTTAAGTTTTACAAGTTAAAATGTGGAATTTAGAAAAGTAAAATATTTATTTTTACGTTTTCAAAAGTTCTAAATATTTATGAGTTACCTACTTTATCAGCCAATAAATCTCTCGTTGCAGAATCTAAAAATGCGAGTCCGGAGATTCTGAAAACTAAAAGTTAAGTACTTTAAAAAGTTGGTTTATCATTTCACCCAACTCGGACTCTAATAGGCTTCAAAATAGTGCCAAAGTTGGCGGGTCGCGAAGATTGGGCTGTTTCCAGACTTAGTAAAATTTCAGATTTATCTCAACATGTTTTAACCGCAAGGTCAGAGTTTAGCAAACTGTATCTTTCTTAAATCAACACGTTTTCTGGTGATTCCAGAGGCTATGGAAAGCTATCAACCCCGAATACAACAACCTAGATTAACACATAACCTAATTCTAACAACAGAGGTCTCAAAATCAAGCTCAAAGTAGGTTGCTCTTGTGTTCTTACACTATTTGACAGCTTTTAATATATTTTTTGCAAATTTTCATTAGGCCGTATCTTACTCGTCCAATATCCGTTTTTGGTGATTCAACTTGCTAAATTTACGTTATAGTGCTCTCTAAAAGTTTCACTACTGACCTGACCCTCAAACCCAGCCTAAAGAGGTCGTTCTTAGTCTTAAGTTTACCCATTTTGCAATTTTTACTATTTTTCCAAACTTTTGATTTTAAGAACAAAGCTACGAGATTACTTCCGTTTGGTCTAGGTTTCGAACATGATATCTAGGTCACCTTAGAATAAAGTGTAGTAACAAATTTCTTAAGTTAAAAATCCATTTTAAGTTGGTTTTTACAAAAATGGCGCATACATCACGTCCTAGTGTAAGTTTATTCGAAAAATGGTTTTTAAGCAACATATGCACATTGGTGATATATAATGAACATGTTATGATTTATATTAGTATACTAATGTATGAAAAGGGTATCCTTGCTTACTTGATGAAATGGAGATGATAGTGCACAAGAAAACCCTAAATCAACTATATGAAACCCAAATAAGCTTCCACAACTCTAGCCTTGTATACCCTTTACCTAAATAAGCTTTCAATAAGCTATGAAAAAAATCGTAAGAACTCTTGTGTGTTCTTTTGTTTCTAGCCGTGCCAAGAGAGAGAGAGAACAATGGTTTGTGAAAGGCAAGTGTTGATGTCTTAAGTAATTAAACTAAGCACGGTCTTTATAATTGTTTAATGTCTAGACTTGGTTTAGGGGACAAAACATGAATGACTAGTGAGTTAGGATTTTGTGTCGTTGGAAAAGGGGGAAGAAAAGGGAAGAAGATTTTGCTTGCTACTTTGGTAATATCCATTAGGTCTTATGTTTTATGCATGGTTACCCTAAATGATTAAATCTTTTATAATATGTAACATAGGGAGTGGGGGTGGACGACATTCATGTGTTAGGGGGAGGGAAGTATTTAAATTTTTGAGTATTATGTATAAGTGATTTAATATGTATAAGTATGGATGGGTGGTATGGTTTACATGCATGCATGAAAGTTCATAACGCAAAACGCAAGGGTTTTACGTAAAACTCGCAAAATAAAATATGAAAACTTATATATTATCTTTGTAATAGTCATACAACACATATTTGACGTAACTTATATTTGTTTAATGCCGGTTTATGTTAATTGTTGATTTTCAGTTTACGCGATTTAACTCAACGATTATAATTAAAAGTAAACACGTAAAGGTTCAAAGTAAACAGTTTTGAGTTTATTGACGTAAAATGACCTGAAAATGTAGATTGTCACAAGTAGACTCATTGAATCCCATACGATCTCCTCAACTTAAAGACCCTAAAAACAAAAGCTTAAAGAATATGCGGGACACGTTTGAATGGATAAGTTTAAGTACTTATCCACCTGAAGAAAACTTATCCTGGATAGGGTATGAAGACAAGGTCAATGTCAGTACAGACCTTAGAAAGTATGTTTGTCACATTCCTAGATTAGAATTATAATAGAGACAAACTGTACAAAATGTACTTGTCCAATCAACATTAGGACACACACTTATCACCTATGTGGGTAAGACCATACCTTAGCACTATATATAGAGATGCCTTGTAAAGGAGTAGGTTAAGTTTGTGCATTCAAAGTTGTATCTTTCACTGACATCAAATAACGTTATTTTTATAGCATCATTTATCCCATGAAAATAACCCATTTTTTATAATTATTGCAAAGAATTGTTACTTAATCGTTTGTATTTGAGAATTGCAGTAATTATGGAGTACT
>BQNB010150199.1:0-16069 GCA_026074375.1 Tanacetum coccineum
AGTTGAAGAAAAAAGACTTTGAAAAAGTCAAGTGGACACTTAATGTGGGACGGAGGGAGTTAAATATAATTAATTGAAATAATAGATCAATCGACCTTTAGTTTTGACCCGCTATGTCTTAATTTTAAAACTGACAATCTTCGCGGCAAAGTAAAATGTCATTACGAACAACTTTCGTGTTTCGCCGGAAGGCTGAAACAGACTCGAAAGTGCTCAAATCCTTTAATTAATAAACCTTTCGTTTTTTTCTACTAAAGTGTATATTCCGATTTCACTCCTGTTTCTTCGTTATTGGGAGTTAAAAGTCACGTTTTTATATCAAAACGTCCGTCAAAATATAATTTGTTATATTTTATTAACTAAAGTCTGACTTTTCAAAATCTCGAACCCCGAATCCCATGTTCTATTTTCTGGTCAAAATGACCCGTTACAAACACGCGCCAAAATCCGTTTTTAGCTCAAAACTTATCTAAAATATGTATATTATGGCTTATAATTTCATATTAATCTCGCTTTAATATCAATAATATATTATCTCGACGCCGCAAGTTTCAATAGATTTCATCACATATAATTACTCAATCAAATAAATGAAACAATTAATATATTTATGGTGCAAAACAAAACGCACCCTTTTGTGTCTGATTATCAAACCAAACAAACCCTATCTGTTGAAAACACAACAAACCAAATGCCCCTCCCCGGCTGTCCCAAAACCAAAACGCACCCTGTCTGTTCTATGCTAAACCACACGCACCCTAATCCGTTTGACCCGAAACCAAACGCACCCTAATTAATTTCTACAAAACCAAACACATCCTTTGGCTGTCCAACAGCCAAACGCACCCTTACGTTTTCTGTTTCAGCCAAACGCGCCTTATGCGGGCTGTCACGGCCAAACGCACCCTCATCGGGTGGCTGCCACCCAAAACAAACGCACCCTGATCTGCTGTTTTTATACAAACCAATCGCACCTTTGCTGTGAAAACGAAACCAAACGCACCTTAATCGTTTATAACCAAACCAAACGATCCTAACTCTGTCCAAAATTAAACGCACCCACTGTTGGTGTTGTTTACTAACCAGACGCACCCTTGAGGTGCCGAGACGATCCAAACCAACGCACCCTCGAGGTGCGAGTCAACCAAACGCACCAGCTGGTGGCCGAGCCGAACGACCTAGACGCACCCTTGCGGTGGAGACAAATAAACGCACCCTTGTGGTGCTAAAACCCAGCTTCAAACGCACCCTCGTGGTGCTTATTAAGGGTCGAACGCACCCTTAAGGTGCTGAACCAACGCAACAAACACCCTTGTGGTGTGGTGGCTGCCTGATTGTCGATTTTTGTACTAAATATATAATATATGATAAAATATAAAATATATATAGGTCTAAAAATCAACAAGATCAATAAAACCGAGAAGTAGTATAGAATGTTCCCGGGTCGTTTATCCCCAACGAGGCTGGACTGGAGAATCGATATAGTCGGAAGATTTGAATTTGAAGGAGAGAATTGATTTGAGAGTGAGGAAAGTCAAATTAAGCAATAACAAACAAAAACGTTTAAGAAAATCCTAAAAATTACGAAATTAAGCTAGGAAACGAGAGCACGAATCCCGAACAAAGGGGGAAAAACCTAAAATCTTCAAAGATTACACCATAGAAGAAATTTTAACTTCTCTAAATACTCTATGAGACAAATAACGAAGAATGAAAAGACTAGACCGAAAACGTCTTGAGGGTCGTTGGACCCAAAAACGAGTCAAGGACAAAACCGCATCCGGACCGTTCTTAAAATGCAAAAAGTTATAAAATTGACCATACAAAAAATTTTTATATTTTTCCTACAAACTATATGACTAAATAAAATTTTCTAAAAAAAGAAAAATATTTTTTTGATAATTTTTGTATTTTTATGAATTTTTTAAACTTTTAACGAAATTAAATTGTAAAAAATACTAAATAACTTTGAAAAATTCTGAAAATTTTACTAAAAATACTAGATACTATAATAATCCTACGAAAAATAAGAAACAAAAAGTTGGCTTATTAATAAGCCCGTAATAAGCTGTTAACAGCTTATAAGCTTATAAGGCAAAAATGTACATAAATACCAATGCCCTTGGGACTATAACGAAAAAGTCCCAAGGGCGCAGCGGTATGTGTTGTAAAAAGAAAGGTGTACGAGGGTTTTTTTTTTTTAGAGACCAGGGTTTCGATGTCTTGCTACCGGGTCACCCCTTGTCTCCTTTCTTTTTTTTTAGAAAAACTTTGCAAACGACAGAATGCAAAAATAAGCTTAAGGCTAAAAAACTAAGTCATTTGGCTTTTGAGGGCTAATAAGCTACTTGGACAAAATGGCTAAAAGGGGGGCTTAATCCTAAACTAGATATTTTTTTTTGGAAAAACTTTGTGAAGCAAAGTTGTTAAGCTCGTGGGGCTTAACAACTTTCTCAACTACAAGTTTTTCTGAAAAGCTATGAATAAGCTTAAAAACAGCTTATAAAATCGACAGAATGCTAAAATGAGCTTAAAGGCTTTGAAAAGCTAAGTCATTTGGCTTTTGAGGACAAATAAGCTAAGTCTAGGACAAAATAAGCTAAAGGGGGCCTAACTAACCTAGATAAACTCTAAAAAGCTAAAAAGCTAAAACTAAATAAGCTTAAATAGCTTAAAATGACAGAAGCTAAATGATTGCTTAAAAGGCAAAAATGCTTAAGCTACTAACTCAAATAAGCAAGGCAAAGGGCAAATAAGCAAAACAACTAAACATACTATCAAAATAAGCTGCTAGGAGCACAAGTGAGCTTATGAAATAAGCTGAATAAGCCTGAATGAAAAATAAGCAGTCCCTACACTATGACTAGGCAAAACAGTCAAAGGGCAACTTGGGGCTTAAAAATAAGCTAGTTCAAGGGCTTCCTAAGGACTGAAATTAAGGTAGCTTATCAAAGAGCTTATGGGCTCTCAAAATAAGCCAAGATCATGGGCTTAAGTTCACTAGGAATCTAGAAAAGAGGGCTTAAAAGACACCCCTTTGCACCAGGGGAAAATTTACTAAAGACAAGGGCTTATTTGACAGCTTATTTAAAGCTGTCAAATAAGCTCAAATTAAAAAGAAAAGTTAAAACAGCTAAAGTACTCTAGCACATCAACTTGTGCACCAATTTTAAGAATCCAAAACACATTTAATCTTGCTGATATTAAAAAGTGAAAATGGCTTTTAGATAAAAAAAATATGACACTTAAAAACCTTGGTGGTTTTGACTTAACAAGTCAAATGACACCAAGGGTTTTTAACAGCTTGTTTGACACACTAAAACACTCCTTTTTTGACACTTCAACTAAAAATTGCAAGAGCTTATGAAATAAGCTCTTGTAGCTTTTTTTAAAAGTCACAGTTTTAAAAGCTAACTAGAAAGACCTTGAAAAACATTTTTGAACTTAAAAAACTTTTAAAACAGACTCAAATGAGCTTAAAAACTTAAGCTAAACCTACCTTAATGACCATAACCCATTCAAAAACATTTTTGCCCCGTTTTCCTCTTAACCCAAACACTCCCTTAATTTTTGAAAAGTGACTTTTAAAACTGTTAAAGCTAAGTTAACCTAAAATTTTAAAAGACTAGTAACACTTAAACAATATTAAACACTAAAAAGGTAAGAAGTTAAACAAATAAGCACTTTTAAGATAGATAATTAGCTAGGCAGAATAAGCTTGATTTTAGATAGTTTTCAAAGCTACTTGTATACAATAAAATGAAAGGCATTAAAAAGCATACTTTAGCATAAACACATATAAGCATAAAAGAACATTAATAAGCTGAAAAATAAGCCAATAAGCAATGCTACAGTACTTTTTAAGGAAAATTTTAAAGGAATTGTACCTTTAATCCTTTGCTCAAAAAGGATTTTTGAAACCTAATTAAGCTCTAAATCCTACCCACAGCTTATAATTAAGCTAAAACTAAGCTAAAATCCAATAAGCCTTCCAACTTTGCTTATTCATCCATGCTTGCTCACACATACAGTAACTTGTCTCTTCCTTGAATTTTCCTTAAAGTTTTGTGAAAAGGTTTATAAACAGGTTATAAAGGGGGTTTTAGTGAGAGCTTAAAGGTTTTTAAGAAGACAATTAAGATTTAGAACACAATTATAAAAACAACTGAATTTTCATTAAAACTGATAATTACAAGTACATAAAAGAACTTAGCTTAAAACTTTTACACCTAAACTTTTAAAATACTGAAAACTACTTAAAAAAACTACATTTAAGACTACTTAAAAAAAACTCTCTGCCACCATGGGCTTACAATCCTTTATATAGTAACAAACGACTAGGGTTTATGTCTTCTTGGAATCTTTGTCTTCTTGCATATGTGCTTCTTTGTAGACACAAAAAGAGAGTGTGTTTGTTGTGAGAGTGTAGAGAGCAAATAATCCTGGCCCTCTATTTTGCCTTGGTACCCAAACCTTTGATCCGAACCCTTGATCGAATGTGGTGGATTTATGGATTGCCAACATGGCAAAGCCTCTTTTTAGGTGGGAAAGATAGTGGAGAGGAGGGGGGAGGTTTATCCATGGTGGAATTGAAGGTTTACGGGGTAAAAACGGGGTGGTTAACCCGTGAGTTGTGTTGGGGGGAAAAAGGGGCGGGAAAACTGGTTATAAAAAAGAGTTATGGGTGACAGGGAAAGGTTTGTGGGTTTGGCAACTTTGGTCCTTCATGGTTATAAGGAGTGTTGCAAGGTTGGTCCTTGGTTAATGCAAAGTTTGGGAACTTGGCAGCTTCAGCCCCCAAGGGTTATATAACCCTTTGCACCACTCGTAATAGTTATAGTTTAGGGACCTGGCTGTTTAGCCCTTGTACGTTTAACTTTCCCATATTGGCAGTTTGAGCCCTTTGTCTTCATTTCTCTGATTTTTCTTCTTCAATATAAGTTTTAGGGATTTACAGTTTAGTCCTAAACTTACTTTTCTTGACTTTTTGGTTCGGATGGGAGTTTGTCTTGGGTTGTTACTTCCTGGTTGACTTTTTCAGGCTTGGGCTTGGACTTTGACTTTGTCTTTTTCAGCTTTTTCATTTCCGCGTTGGTTTTGTCGTTTTGCTTCGTTTGTCCGTCCTTTTCTTAGATATCGTTCCTGCACAACACACAATTAGCAAAACAAGCATAATATTTGGCATTTTAAGTCCGTTTTTGGCTTATTTTAGCTCGTTTTTTAAAGGTAAAAAGGCTTCTACCTGTTGATTTTGTGTGGTAATTAAGCACATACCACTGCACTACGAAACAAACACACTTGGGGGGTCAATGGTATGATTGGGCAGCGAGGGTGGGTTGCCGCGAAGATGTGTGTCGGGTTTGTTCGCGGTGGTGCGTGCTGTCTGGGTGAGGGCGGCAGCGAGTGGTATAGTGGTCGGGTAGATCCAGGCTTGATCTATCTCTTTTGTATCATTTTTGTGGTTCGCCGGGAAAAACTCGCCGGAAAAGTTTTCCGGCGGTGGTTGGCCGGAAAAGGTGGCGATGGCCGAAATCCGGCGGTGAGGGGCTGCCGAAAAATCCATATAGAGAGAGAGGTGTGTGTTAAGTGTGTGTGTTAATTTTTGATAAAATGAAATTTTTATAAAACTTTTTATATATATAATAAAAGTTTAATAGATAAGTGACAAGTATTAGAAGTTGAGGGTGAATATTACAAATATTTCACAGGGACCAAAAGTGTAATTGTTGGGAAACTTTTATGAATGTTGGTTCGGGACTCGTTTGAACGACTTAACGGATGATTCATAATACGAAACTTGCGCCATTGGTTTTCAAATCATTTTTTCAACAAAAATGAGTATTCATTTGATAGTATATTTCATATTATTTTTTAACATTTAATAAAATATCTGTTAACTCTATTTTTGAACTCTGTTCCATTGTCACATCTGATTATCTTTACTTTCTTATCAACTAGATTTTCTATCTCAGTTATAAAGCTCTTAAGAATGCCACTAGTCTCATCCTTAGATGCTAAAAAGAAAACCCAAGTAAATCTGCTATAATCATCAGTGACAACTAGACAATATTTCTTATTCATTAAGCTGCTCACAAAAGTTGGACCAAACAAGTCCATATGCAACATGAATAAAGGCTGAGTAATAGAGTTCTGAATCTTGGACTTACAAGAGGCTTTGTGTTGCTTTCCCTTAAGGCAAGCAACACAAGTTTGGTCATTTTCAAAATGTTTTGAAGGTAAACCTCTCACAAGATTTTCCTTAACAAGTTTATTAATAGTTTTAAAATTTACATGACCTAGCCTCCTATGCCATAGCATTGATTCATCAAGTGTGGCCTTTGCAACAAGACAAGTTAAACTCTCTTTAGGAACAATATTCTTCATATCAACACTGTACATATTGTTCTTTCTAGGAACTTTAAGTAAAACCTGACTTTCATCAGCTAACTTAAAGTCAGGAGACAGAACAAAGCATCCAGTGTCAGTAAAAAGAACGAACACTGTTCTTTTTGTCACACATCTGTGAAACACTAAAAAGGTTAAACTGTAACTCCTTGACAAAGTACACATCCTCAAAATCAAGCTTACCAGTTTTAAGAGTTCCTTTACCAGTCATTTTCCCTCATTTGGCTCCTCCCCTAAAGGTAACATATCCTCCATCAAATTCTTTGAAGTCTGAAAGATAGGACATGTTCCCTGTCATGTGCCTTGAGCATCCACTGTCAACATAGCCTTGATCTTCTTTTTGTGGATGACCCTACACATAAAAATAAGGAAATTAGTTTCCTTTGGGGACCCAAGCCATCACTGACTTGGATCTGCCTCGTACATCAACATAATTATGTCTCTTCAAAGTAATTGATGCACTATTAAGTTTGGTAGGTCTCCAAACCCAACATGCTGAGGCCTTAACAGCATTAACCTGATTTGCTCTAACAGCATTAACTACTGCTGAATTTGGCCTAGCGGTATTAATTGCTTTTGGCCTAGCACTATAAAAATTTCCCTTAGCAGTATTAACTTTTTGACTAAATTTTTTGTAAGTTAATGCTGTTTTTATTTGATAGGGCCTCTTTACAGTTGATTGTGCTGATTTAGAAAAATGTGACATTGGTCTAGCACTATAAACTGTAGTTTTGGGATGAGCAGTATTAAGTGATCTTAGACCGGTTTTATTAAAACCCCTCTTGGAACTATGTTTCTGTGAGCACTAGGGTAAGCCTGTTTAGCAGAATAATTGTAATTTACCCTTGTATAATTATTCCCAGATACCACCCTTTCCCTTTGATGGTAATTGCAGTCAGCCTGCACATGGTCAAAACTTCCACAGACAAAACAAGCTTTATTGTACATCACAAAGTCACTTCCTAGCTGTTGGGACTTTTGATTATTCCAGTTTCTTTGATTTCCCCTAGGACTTTGTGACCTATTACATTTAGCATACTTAAAGGTTTCTAACTGGTTTTTCTTGTTGTTAAGGTCTAACAAATTCTATCTTAGCAACACTAGGAAAACAGTTTTCTTCTCTAACTTATCATCTGACACCAACTCCTTAACCAATGGGGCATCAGGAGATTCCCTAACCTCATTAGAAATATCTTCACTAACACTCTTACTAGTCTTAGGTCCATAGCCTTCAAACTTAGGCTGTTGGAACTCCTCTAGACCAGAGTAGGACAAATCAAGATTTAGGGGTGAAAATAACCTTGTAGGGGGAGGTGGAACAGCATTATAGCTTACAAACCCCACACCCTTTCTACTTTTATCAGTTATCTGACTCCCTATTAATTTGTCTAGACTCTTAGAAGCATTATCAAAATTTTCAATTTTAAGTTGATTGCTTTCTTTTTCTTGCTTAAGCTTTTCTAACTCACTTTTAAGCCTTACTAATTTTGGTCTTTATGAGATATACTCTTTTTTGAACAGGCAAGTTGCTCACAAAAACATCAACCTCATTCTTTTTGTAAAAGACAAGTTGCTCTTCTACAAATGCTAACCCTCTTTTATAAGTAGCTAAATTAAACTCAGATTTGTTAAACTCTATTCTTAAATCATCAAGTTGAGTTTTAAGAGTTTTAAAGCTTTTTAGACAAGTTTTGTCATTATGTACCTCAGAGTCTGAAAAATCCATAAGAGCCATGTTTGTAGGGTCTTTCATTCATTCCTGACATATATCTTCATTCAAAACAGCTCCATCAATAGCCATCATGGCTTTGGAAGAAATTTCTTCCACATTTATAGTCCTTCTAGAGCTGTCTTGATTCCTGTTTCTGCTATCTTGGTTCCTAGGTCCTCTGCATTCCTTTGCAAAGTGTCACATCTTGTGGTAGTTGAAACACTCTACCTTGGATTTGTCATATCTAGCTGTGTCACTCCCATTGACAATGATCTTTCTACTAGTTTTCTAGAAAAACCTTCTTGTCCTCATGCTCAGCAATGCTAACTGCCACTTTAAATCCATCTCTTCTATGTCATCTTCATGGATTTATTCAAGGTCCTCATGTACAAGTTGAGACCGTTTGGTTGACTGGCCCAAAAAAATGCATAAATAGTGTCATCAATTAAGTTAGCAGAACTAACTTGATTACTAGCAGTGCTAACTTGAGTGCTAGCAGGCTAACTTGAGTGTTAGCAATACTAACTTCATTAGTACTGCTAGGGGATGACACAAAAGCCATATTCTGAGAACTTAAGCTTGAGCTTGAGCTTGAGCTTGCAGTTCCTTTAACCTCTTGTCTAACAATCTTGAAGTTGTTTGTAGGATCATAAAAAAGTCTTTGTTTCTTAGATCAGGTTTAATCCTCCAGACCACCAATGAGTATTCCACTCAGAAGGAAGGACTTCTTAAAAAATTTTAAATTGTGATTTTTGTGAATATTTTCACCCAAGATAGCAGGCTGTCTTTAATCTTCTGAAGCCTATTAAAAATAGAGTCAAGAGACTTTGTGCTTGGAGCACTAAAGTTCTCATACATTTGCTTCAGAAGAGTCTTCTGAGTCTTCTTTGTGGCTTCATTACTACCAAATCTTGTTTGGTGATAGACAGGCAAAACAAAGTCTGAGCATCTTGTACTGATTGAAAGTCATTAGTGTGCATTAGGAATTATCAATTAGTAACATACTTCTTGCATTCAATCATCATTTTATTTTGAAACCTTTTCTTCTGTAGTGACAAGGACCCTTGGTATTAGTGAGTTAAGGAAACCATTAGCATTTGTTGTTGTTTGGAGTACTGGTTTGAAGGGGTTTCATTCTCTGTGACATCCCATAGAGCATAGTATATGTACTTGAAAAGTATTGCTCAATCATAGCCTTCCAAAATTTCACTATTCACCCTGGTTGAGATACTGGGCAACTTTGCAGTAGTAGTGGTTTGTGTAGTGTAGTTTCTAGATTCATCTCTTCAATTGTGAGTTAAAGAGTTCTCGTTGTTTGTTCTTCTAGATCAAAGTTTCAGAACACAAGCTCTGATACCACTTGTTGATCCCAACTTAAGATTGATTCATTAGCTTGTAAAGGTTAAGTTACTTTGGATAGATCAAAAAAAAACTATGGTAGAAACTTCTGTGAATACTAAAGAGTATGCGGAAATCATTCTTTTAATCTTAGTGAGAATATTAATGAAACAGTAAACTGTATGAACAATGATATTACTGAAAAGCTCTATATTATTATTATCAATAATACGAGTACTCTGTGTAGTACTAGGGTTTACAACCTTGAAGCTATATATAAAAAAAAAATATTTGAATGTGATATAATTAAACCATAACCTAGTGATCTTTTTTTTTATCACCAGGAGGCCATTTACAAGATACTACAATTCTTCTATAATTTTAATGATAACTGCAATCCTTTAATCTTAATTCAGATATACATTTATACTGTTATAAAAATTTCTACATTCATACTTATCCGTATGTAATTTTTGTATAAAAACAATTCCTTCATCTTAATCCTTTCTCTTGTCTTTATCCTTTTGGAACAATTGAAATTCTTATAAAGTTGTAATCTTTCAAGCAGTTGTATAGACTGCAGCAATTAACTTTTTATACTTCTGCCAGGCACTAACTGTGTACAAGCGTTAGTAACTACTTAGAAATTTTTTTATTCTTAATTGACAGTTTAAGTTACACAAGCAAAGTACTAACTTTATGCTAAACAGTTGTAACTTTAACTCAAGAACCCTAGTACTTAACATATACTTGCAGTACTATGTTACCATAACATTAGTAACTTGTATACTTAGCAGTAGTAATTACTACTTTAGTAGTATTTCTTTCCAAAGTCTCTGAGCTAGTCTTATCTTCAAATTTTGCAGTTTAGTAGTAATATTATACTAGCAGTAGTATCTTTGGCAGTACTAACTACTTTAGCATATTAAGGTGTAATACTTCTTCACTTGATGATGGAAGTATTCTTCTCTTGCACTTGAGGAATTGAGCTTGGATCACTTGGAAACAAAGCTTTATGATTAAATGATCAAAGGATTTTAGTGAGATGTGTGGGCTGTTTTAGAACAGAAAGAATGAGTGCAAAAAGGTGAGAAAAAAGTAAGGAAAAGTCCAATATTTATAGGACAAACTAGAGGAGTGTCAGTCTATGGGCGGTCCCCTTAAATAGGTGGGCGGTCCCCTTAAAATTAAGGGGGCCGCCCTAGACTGGGCGCTCCCTATTTTGTCCTTTTGTGTAGGGAGAATTTTCTAGAACTTTCTAGCCTTTTTAGGTCCGGAAATTTGAATTTCAAAATGTTTATTTTGAATAAAACATTTCTTTTAATTGTAGAAAATTTTTTGTAATGTTTAAAAATGTTTAGAACATTTTATAAAAGTGTGAGGTTGAATAAAAAATTTTCTTTGATCATAAAATGCATTAAGCATTTATTTATTCATACCTTGAAGTGATATAATTTTCAAAATGAAAATTTACTACTAATTACTTGTTTACGTTTAATTTTACATTGAACGTTTTTATATTTTATGATTATCAAAACGTAAAGATGTGAAAAATATTAGTAATATTTTTAGGCATTATATTTTATCAACATTAACTTCTATCCAAGGCACAATCATCATCCAAACAATATAAGCAACAATCACCACACATATAGATCTAATGCAAATATAAATGTAAGGCAATAAGGTAAATAAAGATGTAAAACGAAAAGTAAAAGAAAGTGTAAACCGAACGCGATAATTTATAGTGGTTCGATCACGAAGCACCTCTTTGCCATACTCCACTCCTCGAGTACCCAACTCGAGAGTTACTTCACTAGTCAACAAGCTCCCTTTAGGCGGAGAAAAACCATACACAACTAAGCTTACACTGATTTCTAACACCAAGCCAAATGTCGAGTTCTAATCATAGCTAGAACCAATCTATCACAACTTATGTATTTTGAGGACTAAAATACTAACTGCACAACTTCACTTCACGACACAACTTCAATTCACCGCACAACTTCACTTCACCGCACAACTTCACTTCACTACACCTAGACACTAACACGATCACAACAATCTAACTCTTCTTTTTGTGATCACCACGGTCTAACTATGCTTTCTATGATCACCATGATCTATCAACTATTCACACCATGATCACCACGATCTAACAACTATACACGCCATGATCATTACGATCTAACTATTACACAAGTTTGGAATACATGGACTCGATCTATACATTGTGAATGTAAGACATGTCACGAATACACTAACTAAACTACATAACTTCGTATCTTGATGATAACGAGAGTTCTTCTCTTGTAGTTGGAGGAATAAGCTTGAATCACTTGGAAACAAATGCTTAAGATTAAATGATCAAAGGATTGTAGGTGATGTATAAACTAATTTTAAACAGAAAGAATTGATTACAAAAGATGATAAAATCAATGGGGAACAGTACAGTATTTATAGGCAAAGCTAGGAGCGTTTTGGCTTGGCCAGCCCAGCCCCCTTAGCTCCATGGCTGGCCCCCTTATCACTAAGGGGGTCGCCCTTATATTTAAGGGGGCCACCTAGGCTCAAACGCTCCTTTTTTTGCCTTTTTCAGGGGAGGTGTATTCTGAAACATTTCTAGCAGTTTTAAGGTAGAAAATTTGAATTCAAAATATTTATTTTGAATAAAATATTTTTTATAAATGCAAAAATGTTTTGTATAAGTTTTAAAAATGTTTGTAACATTTTATAAAAAAAATTTGTAACATTTTATAAAAATGTAAGGTTTAAGAAAAATAAAAATTCCTTTGATCATAAAATAAATTAAGCATTTATTTATTCATACCTTAAGTGATTTACGTCGGGTGTAAACTTTATTGAAGCAGTCTTTAGACGTCAAGAGATGTTGTCATATGAATGTGTTGGTCCCTTAGGAATAGATCTCTGCTGCCTATTAAGGATGATAGCCAAAATGTATAAATACAGTTGACTATGTAGAAACACGGATTATGAATACTATGTGTTAATGCGGAATCTTAACACTAGTACTAAGAAAAACAACGAAGAACTAAATAATAAGTTCTATTAATTTGCTTTGAATGATTACAGATTACTAACTATTGAGATATGATTTTGCTATGAGATATCTTGAGATCGTGTGTCTAACTATGCCAAGAGGGATCCTTTTATAGACCAAGGATAAACCCTAACAGGCTTACAAAATGCGTACATATCTTTTCTTAAAATATCTCATGCATATCTCTTAAACGGTACTAACTATTTTCTACTATCGGTACTGGTATGTGCTTAATTACACATACCATTTTCCATTAAAAATGGACTTAAATGACTAAAAACGTATCAAAGATACATTGTATTTATATGTTTAGCATTTGAATTATGCAGGAACGGATATTCAAAAAGAAAGCCAAAAACGACCAAACCAAGCACGAGATGGAAAGCCAAAGTCAATCCGAAGCCAAAGTCAGTCAAAGTCAAAAGTCAGCCACATGAAGAAAATACAACTTGAGGGACTACATGGGATACACATTTAATGGTTGTTAATATAAAAATACAAAACAAATAGTCTTAAACAAATCTAAGGTTGTCATAATTAGCCACTCTCCATCCATGGGTCCAAGAGTCTAAGTCCGAAAATATGATCTTCGAGAATGGGCTACTAGCTCCATTCTTCACATTAGTTGAGATGGCTTGGTGCAATAATGGGCTACTAGCTCCATTTTTTATTTTGCACCATTTTTACTTTCTTTAGCACATGGGTGGCTTTTTGTTTCACCCTCTTTTCTTCATTTTCATTCTTTTAAATGCTAAAGGAGTTTATATCTTTTTATTATTGCCCCTGCAGCATTTGGTATTATACGCACATCCCCCACTTGAGATGAACAATGTCGAAAGTGATGATATAGGGGGTCTTTGTAGATCATAACTGATTGGTCTTCCCACGAATGTATATAATTCTCGTTACCATTCCCCCCGAACCATGGACTTAAGTAGCCAGAAATTTCAACACAAAGAAAATTAAGACTACAGGGTAGGCTAAGGTGAAACGGTGTAACGAAACATATAAAGTAGGGTGAAAACATAAATTGGCTTGACAAGGGTGATCTAGAGGTATCTTGTACTAATAATGAGTGCAACAAAAGGGTTTATCACGGGAGGTCGACAATTCAGTGTAACAAGTCGATAAACGCACACATATAGGCTTTTTGGGTGATTTCCTAAGTGTTACCTTCTTGAACTATCCATTCCTGCTAATCAATTAGGTCTCGAAATGATGTACATGCCAAGTTCTAAAGTCTACAATACTACCGGCACACTCAATATTTTGGTGGATTTTTGAGTAATATGATGGAAACGGAATATTAGGCAGGGTGTTGTAAGTCTTCTTTTTCTTATCTTTTCTTATTTACTGTAAAACTGCTTATAGTGCTTATATAGTTACCTATATTTTATTTAAAAAAATTTTTTAGTTTTGTTTTATTAATTTTTTTTTATGCTTTATCATGATGTTTAGTGCTTATCTTGCTTGGTTGTTAGTTTAAAAATAGTTTGTGTCACTTTCATAGTTAGTACTGGTAGTATGTTTAGTTAATACTGTTAAATTGATTTAGCTTATTTAAGTGCTTATTGTTGATTAAAATCTGCGTATAAGTGTCTTATTTTGTTATTTGATAATCTGTTTTTAACAAAAAGTTGTAGTTGAGAAAGTTGTTAAGCCCCACGAGCTTAACAACTTTGCTTTACAAAGTTTTTCCAAAAAAAAAAGGGGAAGACAAGGGGTTACCCGGGTGAGCAAGACTCGAACCCGGGTCTCAACCCTCGATACATCCCCTTTTATAACACACTACATACCGCTGCGCCCTTGGGACTTTTCTGTTAGTGTCCCAAGGGCTTTGGTATTTAAGGTGGTTTTTGGGCTTATAAGCTATAAGCTGTATTAGCTTATTTACGGGCTTATTTATAAGCCAATTTTTAGCTTTTTATTTTTCGTAGGTAGAACATAGTGTCTAGTATTTTTAGTAAAATTTTCAGAATTTTTCAAAGTCGTTTAATATTTTTTACAATTTAATTTAGTTAAAAGTTTAAAAAATTCATAAAAAATACAAAAATTATCAAAAAAATATTTTTCTTTTTTAGAAAATTTCCTTTAGTCATCTAGTTTGTAGGAAAATTATAAAAAATTTTGTAGGGTCATTTTTACAACTTTTCTTTTTTTAAAGAACGATTCCGGGTGCGGTTTTTGTCTTGACTCGTTTTTGGGTCAAACGAACTCCGTTTTCAGTCTAGTCTTTTTCATTCTTCGTTATTTGACCCCTAGAGTAGTTTAGAAGCAAAAATTTCTTCGTAGGGTTAATTTTGAAGATTTTAGGTTTTTCCCCCTTTGTTCGGGGTCCGTGCTCTCGTTTTTTAGCTTAATTTCATATTTTTTAGGATTTTCTTAAACGTTTTTGTTTGTTATTGTCTAATCTACTTTTCCAAACTCTCAAATCAATTCTCTCCTTCAAACTCAAATCTTCGACTGTATCGATTCTCCAGTCCAGCCTCGTTGGGGATAAACGACCCGGGAACATTCTATACTACTTCTCGGTTTTATTGATTCTGCTTTTAGACTATTCTTACTATATATATTTTATATTTTATTATATATTATATATATTTTAAGGTGTAGTTTGGCATCGATCAATTTTTGGCGCCGCTGCCGGGGAGGCTGTGAAAACGATTATCGTTACGTTTGACAAATTGTGTTTGAATCTGTGAATATTTTCTTTTATAAAAACATAAAAAATACAAAAATATTTTTCATTTTCTTTTATTAGTATAATTATCAGATAAAAACCAAAAAAAAAAACCAAAAACATAAAAACATTGTCCATAAAAAAAAAATTCACAAATTGGTAAAATACCAAAATATAATATTCTCAACTGAGGTATTATCATAATAACTTCCGGTGAACTTGTTGGTTCCCAACTCGAACAAAAGATTTAAAAACTTGTCATTTGTGTCTCTTACAACGTACGGCTCACCTTGAAAGGTTAAACAAACTATAAAGTGGGTATAAGGAGGGTTGTTCCTAGGAACTACGACCCGAAAGGAGAAATAAGCTTTGCGCTATTCCTACTCCTCCGCTCACCTGTGCGTTTACCTTTTTGAGAGCTACCGTGAAGTAAGTAGACTATTTGGTTTGAGTTGTCTTATCTCATTGTCCGTAAAAATCAATTGTGAATAAATCATTAAAAAACCAAAAAAAAATTTAATGTAAATTTTCTTTTTATATTTCTATTTTGTGCATGCGCACTCGTTCTTAAGCCCGTAGGCGTCGACAACCACAAGTTCGACAAACTTCTGTTGAATAATCCAATCTTGAGAAACCTAATAATCCTCCCATAGTTACGATGGCTGATAATCGTACTATGGCGCAACTGCTCGAAGCACCCACCGAGGGGTACGAGGATGCGATAGTTATTCCGGAAATCACCGCGAATCTTTTTTATGTGACTGTAAAAGGTCAAAAAGTCAAAAAGTCAAGTCTGAACCAAAAAGTCAAAGGGTAAAATAGTAATTTAAAATTTTCAAAAATTGCCGGGTGTGACAATATCCTTTTTGCTATA
>BQNB010150200.1:0-16069 GCA_026074375.1 Tanacetum coccineum
AATTTTTATTATGTTTTTTGTCTTTTGGGGTCATTTTTCAAGGTAAAAAATATGTATAAAATAGCGAATACCAGTACTGCATAGTTAGATATATCAATCTTTCATAGAAAACACTTATATAGTTAGTATTAGTACTGTTAGTATTATATAGTTAGTATTGCTTATGTGATATGCATGAGATATATTAGGAATATATATGCATGATCATTTAACGCGGTTTGTAAAGCCATTAGGGTTTCCATATGGATAAGCTAGTAAAAGTCCTTGGGATTCCTACCATGTTTGAATCCCCTTCCATAAGTCCAAAATCTATAAGCTAAGGTAATTAAGCTGGTTTTAAAACTTTAAGTAAATTATAGAATGAATTAAGCTCTATTATAAGCTTATAGACTTATAAGAGCTTTTGAGTAGCTTATGAGATAGTAGCTTAATATTTGAAGAAAAATAAGAGCTTATGAGTAAAGTTAAAACAAAGTTAAACTGAATTTCATTAATGAAAACTTGATTACAATGCTTAAAAGGAAATTACAAAAGCTGAAAGGGAATTACATAAGCTAAAAATGAAAATTAAGCTAAAACTAAAAGCTACTACTAAAAACTACTTGACGTGTGTGTGAGAGGTGAGGGCTTTTTATAGCCTCTAAATGAACCTTATAGGCCTTGCCTTGCTGCCCAAGCCCCTTCTAATCATAGCCATACATTTTCCCAATCATTGGAGATTAATATTTGGCCGTTAGATCACTAATGAGCTCACACGAATTGCCAGTGTGGCAATCAGTGATTGAGACATATTGTGTTACTTTTGTGAGTTCTTTAAGTGTAAAATGACCCTTTCCCTTGTTCTTTCAATCAACCATGTGTCATTCCTTGCTTTTCTTGACCAATAGGATGCCTTGAAGTGACGTTTTTGACCATGCCCTCTTGTTCCTTAATCCTTGAATTGTCTATTTCACCCTTTAATTTAGAAAAGCCCCATGATTTAACTTGTGGTTACGTTGGGAGAGATGGTGAACAGTAAAACTGTTCTTGGCGCCTTTTTATAACTGAAAACGGGTAAAAGAGATTTAAACTTTGGGGATATGGCAAAGTAAGTCCTTCTCTTTGGTTTATGAAAGTTTAGGTGTTTTAAACATTTTCCAAATATGGCAGAATTGGCCCCTGGACTTAGTTAAAAGGAGAATGAGCTTAGTAATGGGCTTTTGTTATTGGGCTTATGATCCGGGTAGGGTTTAAAGGGAAATTAAGGGCCCATTAGGCCTTAGGGACCATTTGTGTAACTTTTGGAACTTGGGGGACTTAAATGGAAACATTAGGATTTTTGTCTTCTAGTGGTTGACTTCTGTTGACCAAGGTTTGACCAATTTTGACTTAAGGTTGACCATAGTTGACTGAGAGTTGACTTTTCTTGGCTTTGGCTTTGAATCCTTGGCTTCTTTTGTGCTCTTCCGTTTCCTGTGTCCATGTTTGTCCGTTTTTTACGGTTTTCTTGTGATATTTGTTTTATCCGTACCTGCACACACAAAATGTAACACCCCCAAAATGGGTCGTAGCGGAATATGGGTTGGGGAATGTTACTTCATAGATCAACAGCACGAGATAAGAGAACGACCTCTATATGAGTCGTTTAAAATTGATACATTGGATTAAATAGACTTGTTTGTTACAATAGCCGAAGCTTAAATAGTTCATCCATGAAAAGTAAAGATTTTAAGAACATAACAATATTCCCAAAATGTAAATTCATCTAAATCTTATAGTAAATGAACTCAAAATGATGATCCACCAATGTATCCTTGGTTTCTCGTACCTTATTGACCTGAGAAAAAACATGTTTTAAAGAGCTCAACATAAAGTTGGTGAATCACAGTTACTAAATTGTAAGAAGTAGGAACCACAAGATTTCAAGTAAGACATTTAACACATACAAGTACTCTCAAAAAGAATTACGATTGCACTAAGTTCATGACACGAAGCTCGACATATTATGTATGCAATTTAAATATGCACAAATGTGGCCCATTTAGATGTACAACCGCAACCATCCAAAAGTTCCGACATGTAATCTACGATCGTTTGTTTCGTACCGTCCGAAACTGATGAGCGCTACTCACCCGAACGGGGATGTCAATACCAAATAGATATATTCATATCATTCGGCTCGCTAACTATCAATTGAACAGTTTCATGATGGTTGGGCAATAGTGGGTTTAGCTTACATAGGCCCAACTCGTAATATGGTTTAAACAGAGTAACTGCTCCAAATGTAAAACCAACGGCATGTTTTTCTCACCCACAATTTGTAAAACAAGTATATTATTATAAAAGCGGGGCTATTACTCACCGTAATTGATTGATTGATTATTAAATCAATAAGTTGAATCGCCTCGGCAATTTGAATGCAACATAAATTAAAATTATAGGCCGGATGAGATAATGTATGGTCATATAAATAAAACAACACATGATTGCATAGCACACCACCACCTACTAGTTTTTATTAATTATTTAAAAGTTAAAACACTAATTAACTCGTACTTTGTTTATAAAGGTGTGTACTTGTATCCGCAAGAAAAATATAATTTTTCGTTTACAAATGCATCGTTTGTAAAAATGTATGATTTAAATAATGATAATTTTATTATTAAATTAGATTGTTTTATAAAAGTTTGTATAAAAATATAAGTAAGGCGCGCAGAAGTTTTAAAACTTCTAACTTATATCGTTTCGACTCCCGTTTTATTACGTATTCTTATGTCCCACGTCTCCGTATTAAAATGATTTATCAAATATCATATTTATAAAGTTTTAAACCACTGATGAACAGAAACTTTACTGTTCATCACAGTTTTTAATAAAATATTTTATAAAGTTAAAACATGTGTAACTGTTTAAAATCATAACTCGTATCGTTATAGCATCCGTTTCTCGAGATCCTTATGACCTTGGATTAGTATAAGAAAATATTATCAAAATATTAAATTTATAAAATTTAAATCCTTGATGAACAGTAGTATTTACTATTTACAGCAGTTTATAAAATTTGTTTTCATAGTATTAATTATATAAAACTTGTAAATTACGTAACGTGTTCGTTATAATTCCGTTTTTCGAGTTCTTTATGTCCGTGAGTTTGTATTAAGGAAATTTATCAAAATATTAGATTTATGGGATTTTTACATCTGATGAACAGTAACTTTTACTGTTCATCACAGTTTATAAAATTATTTTTATAAAGCTAATTAGATATAACTTGTAAATTCCGTATCTTGTTCGTTATAATTCCGTTTTTCGAGTTCCTTACATGCTCACGATCCTTGTAAAGAGCACTATTTTTATAAAATATAATACATATGGTTTATAGTTCGAATTTCAAAAATATATATAAAGACATAATTAGGGTTTCTAATTAAACAAGTAGTTTACAATCATTTTATTTAGGAACCTTGCACCATTATTTTTCCAAGTGTTATACCGTATATCTTACATGTATTTAGTCCTCTAAATGTCCATGTCCTTTGTCCATATGAAATCATCATATACTTTATATAACTTTAAAATAAAACTAGGTGGTGATTAACTAATGCAACAAATATGTATACAATAGAAAATAAATAAACGAGTATTGAAAACTTTAAATAGACCTTATAGGAATCAAGTAGGATGATGAAATTTGAGTACAATGCTTGAAAAAAGAAACAGAAAATGAAATTTTACTTAAGCTAACACTAAAGCTAATTTGAGCTAAAAAAATAGAAAATTTAAAGGGTGCCTTATGTATGTGTGTGAGGTGTGCTATTTATAGCCAGCTGCTGAAGATTCTAGCCCCTTGCTTTCTTCCCATGCTCCTTCTAATCTTACCCCTTAAATTCCTTCAATGATTGGATTTCTAATCATGTTCGTTGGATCATATTTGTGCACATACAGATTGCCAGCGTGGCAATCCGTGATGTGACTCTTGTGGTTTCTCTGAGAGTGACTCAAGTGTAGATATCCCCATTCCTTGTGCTTCCCTACATCCAACGTGTCCTTTCTTTGATGGGATTGACCAATGAGGCTCTTTGATTACGTGATTACCCTGCCAGCATATACTTTAGCCTATGAATTTACTATTGCACCCTTTAATTAGTAAAAGCCCTTTGATTTGACCTGTGGTTATGTTGGGAGAGACGGTGAACAGTAAAACTGTTCTTGGCGCCTTTTTATAACTAAAAACGGGTAAAATCGTTTTAAACTTTGAGCAATTGGCAACAATAGTCCCTCTTTTTATCCAAGTGTAATTCATCTTTCTCTTTTGGCACTTTTGGTCCCTAGAGTTTATAAAAGGGTTATGGTTTAGGGTTTTGGGCCGGGTATGGGTAAGTGTTGGGCTTTGGATCCGGGTGAGGTTTTAAGGGAAAATAAGGGCCCATTAGGCCTTAGGACCATTTGTGTAAGTTTCTGAAACTTGAGGGACTAGATTTGTAACTTGGGATTTCTTCTAGTGTTGACTTTTCTGACTTTGGCTTCCGGCTCTTGCACACTCTTCCGTTCTCGTATCCGTGTTTGCCCATTTTTGACGGTTTTCTTGTGATTTTTGTCTTATCCGTACCTGCACACACAAAACACAAAAACAAGTATATTTTTGCCATTTTAAGTATGTTTTTAGTCATTTAGGGTCATTTTTGGTGTTAACGGATATGTGTATTTTACACTTATCAAAATTCCCCAAACTAAACGATTGCGTGTCCTCACGCAATATTACATGCCTTATAACCAAATACCTCGAAACTTCCCCAAACTAAACCTTTGAAAAGTAGCAAAGATTTTTGTTGAGAGAGCTAAGAGATCACAAGTTATAAAACACCCGATTTCCCATTTTCAAAGATTTTTTATTTTTTATTGATTTTTCTTGATAGACTATCTAACTACAACTTATTCTTGTGTTGACATAATGTATTGTTTTCATTACCTTTATGGTAACTTTAAGGATCATGGAACAAAAAGCACTTGAAAAGTGTCTTAAAAGATAACTTCTTCATTCCCGATTTTTCACTTTTCCCATACTAAGCTTAAAAATAAGATCACCGTTAAGTACGAGCTAAGATGCTAAGACTACTTATAATTACAACTTGTGAATTTCTCTTCCCGACATAAATCATATATTTAAGTGTGTGTGCTCAAATTAATTTAAACCATTAAATCCACATATTTAGATAGTTGAAATCCGACCAAGCTTTACACATGGGCCTTTTGGGCTAATATGTTAATCACTTAGTAAGATCACAACTCAAAGCAAACAAAAACCTCCTTAGCTAAGACATCGTTGGTTCACTTGTCCCATAAATGACTTTCTTCTCTAACATCCCACCGTCATCGGGTAAGTGCTAAGGCTTTTGACACCCCATCCGGAGAATAATAATCGAGACGCATGAACTTCCGATGAAAAAGCCTTGTAGACTTTTGCAAATTTTGGTTCAAAAGAATACTTTGGTTTTAGAAAAGAAAACTTTTACTATTTATTTTCTAACTTGCAACATTATTATTACTATTTACATTACTAGACTAGGAACCGGTATCACTTTTCTTTCAACGACACATCGGCCACGCCTCCGACAAGAGTCCGTGTACTTATTATGATACCGACCCTAAATATACATCCTCCACCCTTTCTTTCGATGTCACATCGGGAGCGAACCGACAAATGCCCATGTACTTTATTGCGATGGAGTTTGTATATTATTATTAACACTAAGGATTTATAACTTGCATCCTTTTTATTCACCAACTACATTTTTTTCTTTTCATCATTTTTTCATTTTTTTATATATATATTAATTTAACACATTATTTTTGCAAATAGAAAAATTTCGTTTTAGAAAACCAAAGTATAAACTTGAACTAAAATTCTTATTTACAAATGATGTTGACTTCATCATCGATAAAGCTTTTTCTCTGAATATGTTGATTAGACTTTTAAGAGTAAAACTCTAATTTGTAAAAATTAAAGAGAACACGTATAATTAATCATTTTAAGAACTTCGGGGAAGAAAAACCACAAGTTATTCTTATAAGCCTTTAAGTTTTCCAAATAAACTTTGTTTAGCATCCTAATTCGTAATCAACACTATCATCTCTTATTCTTTGCAATTTAAAATCTCTAATAAAGAAATTCGCAAATACTTAGCCTATATAAAATCCAACTCGGCATATTTAAAATCTACTTGAGATTAGCACAAGTCTTCATTTACTAATGATTTCAAGTCTAGCATGTTTAAAGTCTACATGAGACTAGCACAAACTATCATCATTAATTGTTAAGGGAGAAAGCTAGAACTCTACACGTTCGATCGGGTCAAAAATTACTTCTTATTCTCACCAACGGAAAACCTACATTCATGTCTTTAACACTTTTTTTTTCTACAAATAAGAACTTAAAATTTTAAAAATTTTGCTATTTTTGCGGGAAAACGGGTACGTGAGAACAAAACAATAAGCAGGTAACATCAAATCGATAGATTCCCTCCCCAAACTAAAACGAAACATTGTCCTCAATGTTTAAAGTCGGGTTCTACGAAAATCTAAGCCGTTTATTAAGTATGCAAAGATAAACGTGAATCGATAAGATGAAAGGATATCGGATCTCCCCAAACTAATTTCAAACAAAGGATAAGAAGCTCGAGTGAAACGGGATACAACACCGGACACGAGAGTCTTCAGAAATTGTTGGGTCAATCCTGCAAAAATCACAACAAACAACAAACAACAAGAAACCGGAAGAGGATAGCCACAACACATCACAACACATTATTTAAGAAAATAGAAAGAAAATGGATAAGCATGGGGTGAACTCCCACGAAGCGGCTTGTTTTTGGTCACCGAGTCACAAGCTCGACTCGATCCCTGAATTAATTCGTCCTTAGGGAGAGCAACAAGAAACTTCCATTGAAAATGCCACTGGTTGTAGATAAGAAAATGGAAAGGTGATGATGCCGGGGTCAAAAATGGTGTCTTCACTCCCGGTGGAGCAAGATAAAGGTGAGGCCTCGGGATAGGTGAGAAACGGGAGAAAAGTCCGAATGACAAATGTGAAGGAATCGTCATCTTCAACATTTTGAGAAAAATCAATCTCACTTCCCCTTTGGTCATCATTAAGCTCATTAAAATTATCAATCACGGGAGCATCGGGCTCAAAATATAAGCAAATCTCAACATCCGGTGGTTCCGGAGGAGGTCGAGGAAATGACGGATCGAAATGAAATGATTCAAACTCGGGAAGCTCCAAAAGAGGGTCATTTGAATTATCAATGCTAATCAACCCCTCCTGATCGGGCTCAATCTAAAAAAGAAACGAATCATACTCGGGAAGAGAGTAATTAGCATGAGTAGTGGTACTGCCACTTCTCGTCTCTTCCGTATGATCGCTAAAAGTCTCGAATTCGGGTAAAGAATTATCCAAATGAGAAAGAGAAGTATCGGACTCCTCTAAGAACGAATCACTATCCGCGACGGGGATAGGAAATGGAGAAGGAGACTCGAGCACACGATCCGGAGTAGGGTTAACTTTCAAAGATTCGATATTAGAAATAAGACGACTTATTTTTAACAATTTCTCACGAAGGATAACGTCTTGGATTTGGAGAATATCTTCTAAATCAAACTCTTTCTCTTCTTGTTCGACATCATTCACCTCCTCGAAGCTATCGTACTCGATATAGGAAGGTGATGCATCAACGTACTCGATGTTCTCAAAAGAATCGTCATCACTCGAAGTATCATCATTTGGATCAAAATCGGCTTCAACAATTCCCGGTGGAATTGGAGCAATATGAGCAAGTTCACCGGCGAACTCCTCGAGAATAGGGTCGATCTTAGAAGAATAAACAATCGAAGTATCACGGTTAATCAAAGATTCCACAAGATCGGACTCAACATTAACACGATTATTATCACAAGTAGGCACATCACTCGTATCGTCGGAAATACCCTCGAACTCACTTGGGATTGGGACAAGCGTTCTTAACCACTTTAGACTTTATTCCTTCGTCGATTCTGTTGCGGAATAGAGTGTCGAGATGCTCTATCACTATTATATTAGAGAATTATCGGGTTCTTCGATCGGTTAAGCGGGTGCGCTGTGATTGTTTAGACGTAGAATACGAGCAATAATATCTCCTATAGGGTATTAATCATCCTCGTCGACAAAAGGAATTGAAAGCATGCGACGACGGGCAGCTCATACTGTTCGTCTTCGTAAGCTTGACTCCTTTTCTTTCGTACTTCGCTGCCCCCATTCTTAAAACATCTTGCTTATGTTTTCGAATTCTATCTCTACATCTATCTCATATTCTTCATCAATCTTCTAGCTGAAATCTTGTATAACCAAAATCTTTCGTGGGATTATCTTTAATGTCTCGTTATCAACCAATTGCTGCTCATGCCTCATTTCCTCGATACTCATATCCTCTATTTTATTTCTTCGATCTCGTTTTATTTCTTTAAGCTCTTCTTGTATTTTATCGAGGGCTTGTAGAATTCCTTGACTATCGACGAAGTCTTGCGGGGGTTGTGGTTGGTCAAAACCGGAAGAATCATAACTCGGATTAGGTTCATGGTAAGTTTCATTAATCGGTTGACATTGAATTCCACCCTCCATACGTTGAGAGCCCTCCCGCACACTAATCATAGCATACCACTACAAAGATATTGTTGAGAAAGACTTGGTGAATTTTGTGGATAATAATTATCACTAAAGTTTTTATTATAGCACGGTTCCGGCTCATAGACAAGCGGGACTCGTAATTGACAATCATAACCGTAGTGAGAATCATTCCCACATAACTCGCACGAATATGTCTCGAACTGGGGCTGTGGAGGTGGGTAAGAAAAATTTGGAGAATTATCGAAAGAATTCGGGTTTGGATCATAAGCGAATGAATTTTCAGCTTTAGAAGCGCAATACGAACAAAATCCATCATCAAGCTTGTTTCCACACCATCGCCACGTGGCACCGTCGACTTAGCCTTATAATATATAATGGATTCACAAGGCCAAGAAATAGAACTAAGGTATGTTATATGACATGTAGCAAGAATTAATCGCTTTCTCCTAGTGGATGAGTGATAAGAGTAATCCAGTATACAGAAGATATGAAGAATATTTTTAGCTTTCTTCAATTATAAATAAGGGAAATATAAATTTATTTATCAGTCTGAAAACTACTACTTTTTGGATTTTTGTCATTCGAAACCTATTAAAATCGCGAAATTAAATTTATTTTTGGATTTTTGTTTTTTTTTTAGATCTCAAATGACTAAATATTTTGGGTATTTTCTGTTCGTTATATTATACCTATGCGGAAATTTAAATTATAGTACAACACCTATTTTTGGATTTATATATTATATATATATTTTTATATATATATATTTATATATATATTAAGAAGAAAAATAACAGCTCTGCTAAGAAAAGATCAAGGCTCCAACATCGGATCAATCCAGTAGAAATGCTACACCTCTCCCCGGCTGCGGCGCCAATAAATTGAATCGTTTCCATATTAATTACTATACATATATAATATATAAATACGTAATACTAAGAAGATAATCAATAATAGTCATAGTATGGTATTACCGATATCGGTTCTAGAATATTCACCCTTTTAACCCAATGTGCGTATCTCAAAAAACCTTCGTGGGTCGTTTCTCACGGGCGGTGATGGAAATACTACTGTTCAAGTGTATTTCGAGCTTGATTGTCATAAAAGTTTTGGTTTTCTAAATCTACTAAAAAGGAAAGCATATAAAAGGAAAGCTAAACTTTTGGTTTTAAACTATTTTTACGCTAAAAATTTAATATAATATTTAAAAACTACAAGATTATACTAAAAAAGGATCATAAAATTATAAATGGTCTAAAATACTTGCTAAGTGACGTGAATTGTTTTTAAGTTGCGGGCTTAGGTTTAACGAATTTAAAATGACAAGTGTAAATTGAATGCTTAAATGAATAATGACAAGAAATAAATTGCATTAAAAATAAATGAAGGTATGTAAAACGAAAAAGACAATACTTATGACCGCATAATTTCTTTTTTAATATATTCTTTTTCCCTCACCCGCCAGATTATAATTCCAAATCACCCTAATCACTTAATCATAGCACGCATTAACTTATACTCATACTCATAATAAAATTAAACATAGCATTTTAAAATAGATCGACCGCTAAGCATGGCAACAAACAAAGCATTATTAATTAAAAACTATAAAAATTTATCTACATTTATTTAATTGAATAAGGATTAGAAAATTGATACCCGAACTTAGAGACCCGACAATTTAAACGTATACATACCCGATTTATTTAACTAAATAAATAATAAAAAGTACGGTCATAGCTAATATATAAACCGTTACGCTCGCGCCCTCATGAGATCTAGACCCACCGTGTATATAAACCCTTAATCCCCCAAAATCAAAACTCAACGCATACTTAAAATCACTGTACAACACATCATATTCAATTTATTAAACTCTCTATAAATTTGATGGCCCTAAAACAATCCCAAATGACCTAAGACTGGACCTAACTAAATTTACAAATGGCTAATGATTATTTTCAAACTATAACTAAACCATAAGATAAATGGTATTATAAATCGTGGCCTATTTCAATTTTATTTAATCTGATGGCCCAGACTTACATTCAAACGACCCAACTTCTAATCTAAAACCTAACAGCTCAAATAAAAAAATCAAATTAAACGAATCAAAAGCATAGCTAAACGTTTCCAGGAGTGAATTTCAATCAAAACAAAAGCTTAATTTCTACTTAATAAGCACTATAAAAGCTAACTCCATTACTAAGCTAGAAACGAATGAGCTCAGGATAAGCTCATAACACTAATTAAGCCTTGACACATTCGATTCTAAAAGCAAAATTACTATAAGCCTGAATTAGTCGATCACTACCTTAGCTACCTTTTATTAAGTGATTGAGATTGGACTCCTAACGCCCCAGACTATGCAACAAGCATAAGCCATCAGCACTAAACTCCTACCTTGACCCCCAAAATCGATACGCAAACAACTTATCCAGCTCAAATTGCCAGCATCACTAAGATCTATTAAATCCCACTACTTATTGAGCCATCACTAAAACGAAACTAGTTCGAAACTAAACACGAAACAAAGATAAACAATTTACCAAATGAGTTCTGAATTTTTATCAAGCTATAAGCCAACATGAAACGATTTGAGAACTTTATAAGCAACGTATTTCAGCTTATAGAATAAGCTAACAAGAAATGATTGAACCGAACAAATAAGCGAAACAAATTTCAAACCAAGATCTTAAATCAACTTCAAACCAAATTTATTACATTATATTAAAAAGCTTGAGACAAGAGTTGAGTACAATAAGCATAAAAAAAACTAAAAAAATCAATTATAAAAAATAAGCTAAAAATTTATAAACTAAATTAAGAAAATTTAACTAAAAAAAACTCCCAAAAGTGAAGGGAAGGCGTCTCTATAAATGTAGTGTGAGAAGGGTGAAAAATATAAATATTGCTTCCCAATCAATCTCTCAACTCGTGTGGCCAATCAGAGGCCAAGAAAAAATGTTCGGATCGAGATATTTGGACAGTTGCCTACAATGACACGTGTAATTCCTTTTTGGATTTTCAGAATCATACACAGGGTATGCATAAATTGTTGGATCATTATGCAATTGATAACTTAAATTTGAGAAGCAAGTTGGCTAACCACGTGTACACACATAATTCGTCCTTTCTTTATCTAGTGCTCACTCACGTGAGTATTTCTTAATTTATTTCCAAGCACATGAGGTACTACTCCATCCATCTATCTATTTTCATTTCATAATATTTGAGAGGTGAGAAAGCCTTGGCCACATGTCAACTTTTTATTCGCTCTATCCAACAATAATGTTATGTCATGTGAGACTTTGTGAATTAATTTCACAAACATGTGACTGACGTCACTTTCCTTCAATTCTATTATTTTCATATCTAGTGTAACAACATCTAGATTTATAACTTCTTTTTAGTTGGGCTTTTGACTGATTGGGCTGGCGCGGCCCATTAAATGGGTCACGGGCTGGCCCAATAAAATCTGAATACACCGATGGACTCGTATTCTCGTGCTCTCTCCGATCCCATGCTTGGTTTTGTCCGGTATTGTCTTTAATTTTTGTCCTTTTCTTGATATCCGTACCTGCACATACACAAACACAAAAACAAACATATATATGCATTTTTCATTATGTTTTTGGTCTTTTGAGGTCGTTTTTCATGGTAAAAAGTATGTATAAAATAGCGAATACCAACTATGAACAGTTCGTACAGAACTATAATATGCATAGCATGGGAAAGACGATAGCTGAGCTACATGCTATGCTTAAGCTACATGAAAAAAGTATTTCAAAGAAGGTTGAAACTCCCGATGTACTTGCAATAAGGGAAGGAAAGATCCAAAAGAAGAAACCACAAGGGGCAAAGGGTAAGGACAAGGGAAAGACTAAGCTTGCTTATGCTCCCAAGGCCAAGATCCCACCGCCGCCTAAGACAGATAATCTGGCAAAGGACTTTATCTGCCACCACTGCAAGGAGGTGGGTCACTGGAGGAGGAATTGTCCATCCTACCATGCTGAGTTGAAGAAGAGAAAGAATGTTAGCGGGGCTAGTACTTCAGGTATCTTCACTATAAAACTCTATGATTTTTCTAATAAGTCTTAGGTGTATGATACGGGTTGTTGAACTTATATGTGTAATACTTCGCAGAGACTTAGAGAAAGCAGGAAGTTGAAACATGGAGCTTTGAGTCTGTACGTGGGCAATGGAATGCGTGCAGCCGTTGAAGCTATTGGAAGTTTTGATTTAATTCAGCCTAGTGGTTTAATAATTGTATTAGACAACTGTCATTTCGCACCTACTATTACTAGGGGTGTTGTTTCAATTTCCCGTTTTGTTGACAATGGTTATATTCATAGTTTTACGAATTATGGTATTTCCATTTCGAAAGATAATGTGTTTTAGTTTAATGCAATTCCACGTGATGGTATTTATGTAATAGATATGCATAATCTTTATCCAAAAGTTAGTTCTATCTATAGTGTTAGCAACACAAGAGCTAAACATACGTTAGACTCTACATATATATGGCATTGTCATCTTGGTCATATAAACAAGAAACGCATGGAAAAGCTTCAGTGTGATGGGATCTTGCAACCCAATTACGATGAATCTCTTAAGAAATGCAAATCTTGTATATCTGGGAAGATGGCGCGTAAGCCTTTTCCACATCAAGTGGAAAGAGCTAAAGATCTATTAGGACTAATACACATTGATGTATGTGGACCTTTTAGAATTGTGTGAAGAGAAGGTGCTAATTACTTCATTACCTTTACCGATGATTTTAGCTGTTATGGTTATGTTTACTTGATTAAACATAAACATGAGGTATTTGAAACATTTAAGGTTTTTCAAAATGAAGTTGAAAATCAACTTGGTAAGAAAATTAAAGCTATTTGGTTCGATCGAGGAGGTGAAAACTTGAGTCATGAGTTTGTTAATCATATGAAAAGTTGTGGTATCGTATCTCAACTTACTCCACCTTATACACCACAACATAATGGGGTGTCTGAGAGGAGAAATTGAACTTTACTTGATATGGTTCTATCCATGATGAATCTAACAACTCTGACAAAATCCTTTTGGGGATATGCTCTCGAGTCTGCTGCTCGCATACTCAACATGGTTCCAACCAAGAAGGTTGATAGGACGCCATATGAAATGGCATGGAAAAGCTCCTAAGCTGTCCTACTTAAGGGTTTGGGGTTGTGAGGCACTCATAAAATAAGACACTCCTAACAAACTTGATTCCAGATCCATTAAGTGCATCTTTGTAGGATACCCAAAAGAAATGATAGGTTACTACTCTACTATCCACTCGAGAACAAGATTTTTGTTGCTCAAAATGCTGAGTTATTTGAGAATAGTCTCACATTACAAGAAGCGAGTGAGAGTCACGGATTACTCAAAGCGAGTGGGAGTGACGTAGGACTTGATTTAATTTAAGAAGATGATACATAACCTTCTAAAAATACTAGCGAAAGACACAATGAGGTCGAACCTGCTGAGGTAGAGCCCTATAGATTGGAAGTTCCTATTCGTAGATCTGGAAGGATATCTCAAGCACCTAATAGATATGGTTTCTATGTTGATGTTGAGGAGCATGAATTAGGGGATCTTAATGAACCTCTTAAATATAAGGTTGCATTATTAAATCCTAAATTTGACAAATTGCTTGATGCTATGAATACGAAAATACAATCCTTGAAAGATAACCAAGTCTGGTGTTTGGTTGATCTTCCTCCTAATGGTCGAACTGTTAGGAGTAAATGGCTTTTCAAAAAAGACTGACATGGATGGCAATGTACGAACCTTTAAAGCTCGTCTTGTAGCAAAAGGCTATACCCAAACCTATGGCGTAGATTATGGGGAAACCTTCTCTCCTGTTGCAGACATTAGAGCTATAAAGATTCTTTTAGCCATAGTCGCGTTCTTTGACTATGAGATTTGGCAGATGGATGTCAAAACCGCCTTTTTGAATGGTCACCTAAGCGAGGACGTATATATGGTGCAACCTAGGGGGTTTGTGGATCCAAAACATCCCAGCAAAGTATGCAAACTAGAACGGTCTATTTATGGATTGAAGCAAGCATCTAAAATCTAGAACAAGAGATTTGATGTGAAAATCAAGAAGATTGGTTTCACTCAAAATCCTAATGAGCCATGTGTATATCTCAAAGCTAGTGGGAGTAATGTTGCATTCCTAGTCTTATATGTTGATGACATATTGGTATGTGCTTAATTACACATACCTTTTACCTTTAAAAACGTGCCTAAAATAACCAAAATATACCAAAAATACATTGTATTTGTGTGTTTTGTGATTTATGATTGTGCAGGTAACGGATATTCACTAAAAGACAAAAATCAAGTCAAAACGGACAAAACCGAGCACGGAATGGAAAGAGCGTGAAAAAGTCAAAGTCAAAAAGTCAACAAGTCAAAGACAAAGCCGAATCCGAAGAAATCTTAAATGGGCCAACCCGTACCCATTTAATAGGCCGAGTCAGCCCATTAAACAATTGATTTTCAAGTCTTATAAGTTAAAAATCCCAAGACCCCTTTAAACCTTACCCGGCCCAAAACAAATAAAATAAGCCCAAACCATTTCAACCCGTTAACACATAACCCATACAACCCTTACACTTGTTACATCGTTAGTCCTTGGGGACTAACAATGTTAGTCCCTTGAGACTAATGCCACTTAACCCCGTTAAATCATTACCCTCTTAAACCCCAAAACCCTTTACACCCCTCATCCCTAAATCAAACGAACAGTACCCTAAATCATTTTCCGCCAAACCCAGATACTATTCATCGATCACTTTCATTCACCCTTTTCCCCAAAACCTTTCTCAACCCCACTCAAAACCCCACCCCAGATACAAACAAAGCCACCTTGGCAATCCTTTAGAATTTTGTTGGACAAAGTTAATCAAGGGTTGTAATCTATGAGCTGGGCGAACAAGAAAGATGGAGGGCTGAGATTGAAGACTTTGAAGCCTCTCTCACAACAAACACCACAAGCACAAGACAAAGAGCTGAGCTTCATTTTAAAGTCTATATATAGAGAGCTTATTTCTCCAAAAAAAACTTATCTAGTGTAAAAGTAGTTTAGGAGTAGTGTAACTTTATTTTAAATTGTACTTTACTTTTGAAACCTTGTAATGTTTTTAAGTTTAATGAAATTTCAGTTTTAAAAGTTTTAAAATTCTCTCATTTTAAATTCAGTTTTTACTATATGCATTTAAGCTTAAATTTGTGTTCTAAAATCATTTTCATAAGCTAATCAACTCTTTTACTCATGTTAAACTTAGTTAAGCTTTTTCAAAAGTTTAACTAAGTTTTTACTCAAAAATCACCTCAAAAAGCTAACTTGGATGATAAGCTTACAAGGGAAGAGCTTATGGGTATTTACAACTTATTTAATAAGCT
>BQNB010150201.1:0-16068 GCA_026074375.1 Tanacetum coccineum
TTGTCTTGTGAAATGAATCTCATCAAGATTATTATCTTAATTGAATTTGTGATTCTTTAATGATAAATGATTGAAAAGAGACATTTTTAATTTTTTTAAACAAATATGATTTTCTAAAATTATTATCCTTATCAATGTTGTATACCATAATTAAATAAATATTTGAATAAATGTATTTTTACTTGTTTATGCATTGGCACATATTGTGTTAGGTTATTTTTCAATTTTAATAACTTATATTTTTCAAATAATATGTTGTGTATTATCTTGTAACATAACCATTCATGCCACGAAGAAACTTAAATACTTAGGATATATATTATCCTTTGTCAATCGTTTAATACGATAAGTGCATAAATTCATTAAATATAATGTTTTCTAAACATCATGTTATCCTAGGTGAGGAAATGTATGACTGTTGTGAATTGAATGACAAGAATATATCTTATTTAAGAGTTTAGCTAAATGTGAATTTGAGATTTGTGTTGTGCTTTTAAGTTGTATGAGCAAAGTTTACATATGTTGTTAGTTTGCCCGTGTTTGGTTTTTTGGAAATGACACATTCACCAATTGCATTGCAATGTAAATTGCTTGAATATTTCAGACAAAACATCCAAGTCATCAATCCTAATTCATTGTGTATTTTATGCATGTATTAAACATATTAGTATAATATTTGAAACACAACCATTGGACAAGTAGACTCAATATGACATCATCAACACAAGTGTGAGTTATGATCCGATGCATATTCCTTTCATCTAGAAAATGATGTAATCATTTTCATATCACTCAAGTGTGATTGAGTATTCAAGATCAAAGATAATATCTTTTGTTATATATATATATATAGTGATATAGTCTTGAAACTAAACAAATAAGAATCCAATTTCATGTCCATACTCAAAAACTTGTCAATTAGATTCGATAAATATATCCATCATAATTTGAATAATAAATCGATATGTAATCGAGATCTTTTTTGACCCTCACAAACACTCATTTAAAAGAAAATAAATAAATATTTTAATAGTGTGTTCCATTAATCTTAAGACTAGTATTAAGTGTGAGGACATTTAAAATGATGACCTAAGGAGTTAAAATATATTTTCAATAATGTTTACAAGATGTTGAATTGTAAACATTTGCAACAAAGTGATCTTTTCATAATGCAATGCAAGAATAATTTCGCAATCTTAATGCAAGAAATTTAGCATAAGTTCTGGTTAGGCATAATCTGGAAAACTAGTTACAAATGAATAGTGTACATGGAACATGTGCTTAGATATTTAATTAGCTCAATTACAAATAGCAACGATCACTTAATAATTTCAATTAACAAAATTAAGACACAAAGAAGTGCACATAATCATATAGCATAACACATACAAGTACATGTCTTCTTTTGATGTATTAGATACAACAATGTATACTTAGTTCGGTTTTGTTTGAAAGCGAATTAGTTTCCTCCCCATTTCAAAAATTAACCAATTTTAATATTTTTGAAAAGTTAATTACACCATTTTTCAAAGATATACTGACTTGAAATGCCCGACTCGAAGGAAAAGGTAAAATACAAGTTTACGTCAAAACGAAACATAAAATTTTTGACTACTAGGTATATTTTATGCATTATGACTTACTACAATTGAAATAAATACTTGAAGTATTTAAACAAAAGTAGACACAATAACCTTTAAAAATGACGGGTGCACAACTTCTATGGACTTACGAATGATTTTATATGAATTTATCAAAGTTTCCTGAAAATCTGCCAAATCAGACAGGTGGCCCCCTGATTGATAAGGGGGAAGGCCAGGAGCTAAGGGGGCTGCCCAGGGAGATAAGGGGCGACCCATCTGACACTTCGATTTGCATTTTTTGTACAAAATTATTTAGTGACTTAGCGAAAAGATGTAGAACTTACTGAGCTTGATACCGAACATAAAACACTTATTTTAAGTAGGGGTGTGCACGGTTCGGTTTGGGTCGGTTTTTGGCTAAAACCAAAACCAGAACCGCATATTCGGCTTTTTATAAAACCCAAAAACCAAAACCGCTCGTTAATGCTGTTCGGTTTTCGGTATACTCAGTTTATTTGCGGTCGATTTTTGGTTTTTTCGTTTTTAAACCGGTTATATTGGTTGTGGCTATTTAATATTAATACACTTTTAATATTTTGATGGGTTTATTTAAAAAACATAGAAAATTTGGCTTATTTTTATAAAAATGTTTTATTTCAAATATGTAACCTAATAATGATTACACAAAAATTATACAATTATAACACATATAAATGAGAGAAACACACTGGATATGAAAATACCCATAGTAAGAACCTTGTCATCTATGTAACGCTATATTGTCAAGTAAACACACGTATAACGACAAACCCATATAAAAACATTAACATAATACATATATCATAATTTCATCCATAAAATAAATATAAATTTAAAATTTTGATTTATTATTTATTTATTTATATTACATTAATTATATATTATTATAAAATTGGTTTGGTTCGGTTCGGTTTTTACGGTTCGGTTTTTGGACAAAAACCGAAACCGAACCGAAATTTTTTGGTTTTTGAAAAATTAAAAACCGAACCATCGGTTTTCTATTTCGGTCGGTTTTTTTGGTTCGGTTTTTTTTTGTTTTCGGTTCGGTTTTGGTTTTTTCGGTTTCTTTTGCTCACCCCTAATTTTAAGCATCATTTTACTTCGAGCTAGTATACTAAGTGTATTTAACAACAAAAGTAATACAAGTTAAGCAACAAAACACTTTTCATATATAATCCCCCTTCATGGGTAATTTGATACATGGATCGTACTTCATTTTTAAAACCATTTGTTTTGAAAATTAAAGTGACGTGGCTCCTGATACCAATTATGGAAATCGTAGAGGGGGGTTAATACGTTTCCATTATAAAAACTTAAAATGTTTCGTATCAAATTGCCGATCAAGTTAGACGCAATATGAGAAGTGTGTATAATACATTTATATTCACTAGAGCACAATCACAATATTAACTTATATCTATGACACAATTATCATCCAAACAATATAAGCAACAATTCACACACATATAGATATGATGCAAATATAAATATAAGACGATAAAGTAAATAAAAATGTAAAGCAAAAGGTAAAAGGAAATGCAAACCGGATACGAAGATTTATAGTGGTTCGGTCACAAAGCTCCTCTTCGCCCTACTCCACTCCCCGAGTACCCAACTCGAGAGTTACTTCACTAGTCAACAAGTGATGACATCAAATAACGTCTATTTTATAGCATCATATATCCTATGTAATTAACCCATTTTTTATAATTATTGCAAAGAACTATTACTTAATCGTTCATATTTGAGAATTGCAGTAATTATGGAGTACTTGGTGAAGTTATGCTAAAAGGCACGCATTTTAGAGCATAAACAAAGAGTTTGAGAAAGTCTACTGATACATACAGCAAAATACGCCGAATATTCTAGACCTATATGACGAAACCAAGACTTAGTACGAATAAAAGACCATTTGCCTGACTTTAGAAGAATAAGCCTGTAATCCACATCCAACGATAACATCGTATATAATATTTGGATCAATGAATGAAGAATCATCTGGTTTTACCTCAATACGTCGTATCCATCAAGAAGATACGATGTATCCGTGCCTACACTTCATAAATAACCATGAAGGATTGGAGACCCAATACGTCGTATCCAGGAGACATCAATACGTCGTATTCACAATATAGTAATAAAATATTCTGGAAGATATCAAACGTGGTCCTTACTCTAAGAAATCCCTAATACGCCATATCCCACATTGCTCAATGACGTATCGACGAGTTTCCAGACTCTATAAATAGATGATCCTAAACTTAGTTTTACATATGCAAGTGAATCCCTAAACCACCAAGTCGACCAAGATATGAATAAAGGAGCCTAGAAGGTCAGAAAAGAGCCTCAAGATCATAGGAAAACTCTTGTAATCTTCGTGCAACCAAATACGCGTTTGATTAAGGTTTCTTTATTTTAATCGTTCATATATCAAACCGTGTGTATTTTTACAATGACTATCGCTGATTACCTTAGGTATCAACCATGTTTATGAAGATCTAATGTTTGGTTTGTTTATCTTGATTGCTTAATTTATCGTTGATTGTTGTTTATGTTTATCAATTTATATTCGTTTACGTGCTTAAGTATGCGACCTATCATTCAACTGGGTCTAGTCCTACATAAAAATGCTCAACATTTTGGTGTTGTTTTGGGCGAAGGAAAGAGTCCGGTGATAGGTCTCCATATTGCCAAATTATATATCTATAATCATAGGATCAATAAAAATTTGACCTATCCTTGGCCTTTATTTAGTGAGCTAGTTGTAGCATAAGGTGACCTTGGTATCAACGAGTACGTTCTTATTCCATTGGTAAGGACTCGGACAGTGGACTACTAGTATATAAAGAGCCGTTAAGCAGTAATGGGTAAAGTCTCCATGAGCTAGGGTTTAGGTAAGAAGCAGCAATTACAATCTCCTAAGATAGATTATAATCAACGAATGCTTGCTTTATGCGGATGCTTCTAATTATGACAGAATTAGCGTATCTAGGTCTTAGGAAGAAGTACCGCCTAAGTCTAGGAATGATATGCCCTTCGAGATAAGTCAATCATTGCACTAATAAACAAACCGTTTTATCGGATTATTCATGGTTGATATGTTTCCTTACATTAGTTCTTGACCGTTCCTCTATCGTTTGTTTATATCTTCTTGTGTGTTTTTATTGCTTTACTTGTCATCAAAATCTTAGGTTAGATACACAAAACCATGCCAGTCTCTCAGGCTGAAACCCCCCTTTACATTAGTTTTAGGTTTAACTTAGATATCCTCAAAAACTTAAGAATAAGGAATTAACGCTCATAGCTTCTTAGTGATAGACACCCTACTATACCACGAAACTCAGATGACCTGGCACACTATCCCATTTAATATGTTTTTAGGTTATATTCAGTGCATAAAATATATAGTAAAACTTGATACATAAAAATACACCTACACAACGACACTCAATTTTGGTGCCAATGCCGGGGAGTGAAAGTTGTTAATTCTTATTTATTGTGTTTATATTATGTTTAGTTTAGATTTTAGTTTAGGATTATTTCATATTTGTGTGTTTGTTTTTGTGTGTTTGATTCTGCATTGTATATATTGCATATATGTGTGTTTGTGTGCGATTAATTTATAGTTCGTTGTAATCTTCTGAGTCGAATACTCAATACGGCGTATTCATTTTCTTGGATACGACGTATAATTTTTTTTAAACCAATACAGCGTATTCGAATCTATCATCAATACTGCGTATTCAGTTCACTGAATACGACGTATTAAGCTATTTGACAGTTTTTTTCCTAGCAAATTTATTACAGGTTAAAATAGACAACACCAACATTACTATGGAAGAGTATATCATGCTTGAGGAAGAAAAGGCTCGAAAACGTGATAAGGTGTTTAACTGGGAAACTGCTAAGTATGATAAGATCTGGTATGATGAAGACGTTCACAATGTCAGATCTGTTGAAACTGAATTCCCAACTATAGTGTTTAACGACACCTTAATGTCCGAAAAAAAAAAAAAAAAAAAAAAAAAAAAAAAAAAAAAAAAAAAAAAAAAAAAAGAAAAAAAAAAAAAAAAGAAAAAAAAAAAAAAAAAAAAAAAAAAAAAAAAAAAAAAAAAAAAAACAAAAAAAAAAAAACCCCAATAAGTCTCTTAAAAATGAAATTGACTTTTAGAAAATCGTTTTGATGAATCTGACGCTGAAATAACACGTAAATTTTGACAAACTCGTTCTAGGTATAAAATGAATTTCTAGTCAATGATGAAAACGAATTCGTAAAATGAAAGAAAAAAGTTAATATGCTATCGGTTCCGTCACCCGACCTACAGTCAATTATTTTGATGATTTAGACTTCTTTATAGATTTTGAGAATAAATTTCCAGCCATTGTTTACAATGCTGCTCTTACGTCTAAATTAGATTTCTTAACTGAACCCACTTTAAGCCCCCAACATATCGATGAATTTGATTTGAAAGATGAAACATCATTGTCCAAATGTGATGATGAGGAACAAAACATTTTATACTTTAATGATTTATTTTCGTTTAACGTAATTTATCCCAATGATTTAAAATCGGATAGGGACAATGATAATGATAAAATCGATATTGAGAAACCTTCAGGGGATATGTCTGTCATACCATTACCTAATGTAATAAATGTTGATGTTGGTGCCTATGCACATGGATCAAATAAGCTTTTAGAAACAAGTCATGATACATCTAATAAATATTTTTAACAAAACTACTAAATTTTATCAAGAATTAACTGTTATATGTGGCTATAGAAATTATCTTAACAAAGGGATGCCATTCATTTTCCTAATCAAGAATTTGTATGTGCCATTTGGCATCCCGTTTGACCCCAAATTGTTTTATATATGATGGGAAGTAAATTGGGACAAGTCTACTTAAAGACTTTCTGTAAAACCAAAGTGGCTTGCGCGTGGAACAACCCAAAATTTAATTTTCCAATTTTTAATCGAGTTGTCTTCCCAGACGTGAATTACGGCAATATCCAAACCCATTGATTACGACAAATGACTATCTTGACGTTATCCAGTCTTTATTTTTCTGTTATTTAATTGTCTTCTATAGGTCTCAATACGACATATCCTGGGGTATGGATACGGTGTATCGACTTCCTATACAGTTTTAGTATTATTTTGGAGACTAACCAACGAATACACGGATATAGAAATTGCACTTGTTTTCTTATGCTTAACACAGGACCTCACTGAAAAGAAGAAATCGACAATGTTGGTTAAAGTATCTACAAGTCTGGAAGTGTTGGAGTCTTGAAACCTCAAGACGGATGTTAACACACCATCTTGCTCATAAACACTACATGGAAATCTACAAGCAAATACAGGGGAGTTCTCATTTAATTAATTTTAATTCCCGTATTTTAATGTTTTATCTAAACAACAAGGAAGTTAGTATAAATTCAAGCTGGAGATGGAATTAGAATAGTATACATGTCCTAGTTCACACTAAAATTTGCTTAAATATGCTCAATTTAAAAAAACTTCCAGCATACGTTTTGGAAATACATGATACATAACCCCACATAATACCCCTTGTTAGATATTATGAGGATTTAACCTGTCTGTTTCCAAATGTTTACCCAAATTCCACAAAATATAAGTGTGCCGGTGATGTTGTAGACTTTAGAACTTGGCTTGGTATATCACTCGAGACCGCAGTGATGAGTACTATGGATTTAGATGGAGTAACTTGTTTAAATTGGTAAATTTTAGGATTACACCCAAAACGCCTTTACATGTTGCTTATTAACTAACATACACTGGATTATTAACCCCCTATAAAGCACCCCCCATTTTTTACACCACACTTTAAGAGTAAGAACCCTTTTTATATAGAACAACCCGTAGAGCCAATCCTTTAGGAACTACACCAAATTTTTTGTTTCGTTACACCTTAGCCTACCTTGTTAGATTAAGTTTATTTTATAGTTACTAGTTGCTTAAAGTGTAAAGTTTGTATTTCCCGAGTCTTGTGTCAAATTTTTTTATCTTTGGTACGGTTGGAAGAAATTTGTACATCGCAAATGGGAATGTATATGTCAAAACTCATGTATTTTTACTACTATCGCAATTATTAGTATGTCCGAATAATGAAGGAATTATCGAAGGAATTATCCGGAATTATTATGATCGTGAAGATGGTGAAATTACACTGAGTTTCGTATTATAGTGTTTATAAAAAATGAAAAAAATAGAAAAATCACAACAAAAAAGAGAAGGAAAGTTTGAAGATAATCGTTTTGCAACTACCGAAGGAATTACATGAAGGATCGATTATTCGTTGATACAAATCGACGATGTACAGTATTGTATAAAGTGGAAGGTATCGCCACTTTCCTTGTAAAGTATGTAAAGTTTGGGATGATTGGGAAGTTGACCGTTACAGGAATGCCAACTTAGGTTGTTGTTTTTGATATGTGATCAAGACGTTGTAAATAGACGTGTCTTTATCATGGTAACGGTCAGGAAAAAGTGTCTAGCAACTTGTATTTTAGACTTAATCTATTTGTTTCGTAATTTTTATTTAACAACAATTTACTTCTCTTTCCTAATGACTAGCCGCTGGTTTTACGCGAATGAGGATTTGTATGAGCGTGCATGTCTATTCCGTCGTTACGGCCGTGCATGCATGTCTTAGCTGCCTTGTTGGTTTATGACTTTTGGTGAAAGTTAGAAGGTCCCTACCCTATATCATTCTTCATCCTAACCCTTGGTTAAATACGAATGAGGATGTAATCGAACACATATGTCTATTCCGTCGTTATGGCCATGTATGTGTGCTTCAGCTGCCTTGTTGGAGTGGTACTTCTAGTGAAAGATTGAAAAATGATCAACCTAAGCCTTATCATATAAAAACCCAAAATTAAACCTTTATAAAACTTGTTACTCCTTAGCTTAGCTGTGGAGAAGTGAATCCGTACCAAGCAATATGATAGAATACTCGTCACGACCGAGCAATTGAGAGAATTAGTTACATGTTACCACATAGATTAGTTGAGTGATTTGAGTGTTTTCATCTTCCTATTTCGTGAGGTGTTTGATTGTGTGCTTGTAATAGATCAAATAAATGCTTAACGGAAAATATCCTTAGGGATACATTTTATTAACTTCTAAAGGCTACTTGAGGACAAGTAGATCAAGTGGGGGATATTTGTACATTAAATAACGTCTATTTTATAGCATCATTTATCCCATGAAATTAACCCATTTTTATATAATTAATGCAAGATTAATACTTGACAAGTAGACTCAATATGGCATCATCAACACAAGTGTGAGTTATGATCCGATGCATATTCTTTTCATCTAGAAAAGGATGTAATCATTTTCATATCAATCAAGTGTGATTGAGTATGTAGATCCAAGATAATATATCGTGTTATATATATTGATATAGTCTTGAAACTAAACAAATAAGAATCCAATTTCATGTCCATACTCAAACTTGTAATTAGATTTGATAAATATATCAATAATAATTTGAATAATGAATCGATATATAATCGAGATCTTTTTTGACCCTCACAAGCACTCATTTAAAAGAAAATATATAAATATTTTAATAGTGTCTTCAATTAATCCTAAGACTAGTATCAAGTGTGAGGACATTTAAAAGGATGACCTAAGTGAGTTATTATGTTTAATAAAGTTACAAGATGTTGATGTAACATTTGCAAACAAAGTGATCTTTTCATATATGCATTGCAAAAACAATTTTGCAATCTTAAAGCAATAAATCTAGCATAAGTTTTAGTTATGCATAATCCGGAAAACTAGTTACAAACGAATAGTGTACATGGCACATGTGCTTAGATATTTAATTAGCTCAATTACAAATAGAAACGATTACTTAATAATTTCAATTAACAAAATTAAGACACAAAGAAGTGCACATAATCATATAGCATAACACATAAAAGTACTTGTCGTCGTTTTATGTATTAGATACAACAATGTATAATTAGCTTGTTTTTGTTTGAAAACGAATTAGTTTCCTCCCCATTTCAAAAATTAACCAATTTTAATATTTTTGAAAAGTTAATTACACCATTTTTCAAAGATATACCGACTAGAAAGGCCCGACTCGAAGGAAAAGGTAAAATACAAGTTTTACGTCAAAACGAAACACAAATTTTTGACCACTATGTAGTATATTGCATTTCTGACTTACTTAAGTTTGGAATAAATACTTGCAAGTATTTTTAAACAAAAGTATACTCAATTATCTTTAAAATGACGGGTGGCACAACTTCTACGGACTTACGGTTGATTTTATATGAATTTTCAAAGTTTATGAAAATTTGCCGAATCGGAAATGTGGCCCCCTAATTGATAAGGGGCCCGGCCGCCGCACAGGGAGATTAAGGAGGGACCGCCCATTTGACACTCGATTCGCATTTTGTTTGTTACATATCTTTTAGTGACTTAGCGGAACGAAGTAGGAATTACTGAGCTTGATACGACTAAAACACTTATTTTAAGCATCATTTTACTCCGAGCTGGTATACTAAGTGTATTTAATCAACAAAACTAATACAAGTTAAGCAACAAAACCTTTTCATATTTAATCCCCCTTAATGGGTAATTTGATACATGGATCGTACTCAATTTTTAAAACCACTTGTTTTAAAAATTGTGTACGTGGGCTCGGCTACAATTGTGGAAATCATAGAGGGTGGGTGAATATGTTTCCATTTAAAAACTTAAAATGATTCGTATTAAATTGCCGATCAAGTCAGACGCAATATGAGAAGTGTGTATAATACATTTATATTCACTAGAGAACAATCGCAATATTAACTTATATCCATAAAACAATTATTATCCAAACAATATAAGCAACAATTCAATATAAATGTAAGGCGATAAAGTAAATAAAAATGTAATGTGAAAGGTAAAAGGAAATGTAAACCGGACACGAAGATTTATAGTGGTTCGGTCACGAAGCTCCTCTTCGCCCTACTCCACTTCCCGAGTACCCAACTCGAGAGTTACTTTACTAGTCAAGAAGCTCCCTTTAGGCGGAGAAAACTATACACAAGTAGCTTACACATATTTTTGACACAAAGTCAAATGTCGAGTTCTAATCTTAGCTAGAACCAATCTACCCCATAACTTACACCAATTTCTGACACTAAGGCAAATGTCGAGTTCTAATCTTAGCTAGAACCAATCTACCTCGTAGTTTACACTAATTTCCGACACTAAGCCAAATGTCGAGTTCTAATCTTAGCTAGAACCAATCTACCCCATACTTGTATTATAGGGCCTAAAATACTAACTGCACTATCAACACTTCACTTCACTTAAAACACTAACACGATCACCCGGATCTAACTATTACACAAGTTTGGAATACATGGACTCAATCTATACATTGTGAATGTAACACATGTCACGAAGGCACTAACTAAACTACATAACTTCGTATCTTGACGATAACGAGAGTTCTTCTCTTGCACTTGAATGGATGGATGATTGGATCACATTTAAACAAACTTATAACAAGTTAATGATCAAAGAAAAAGGTTTGGAAGAAGGGTTTAGATCTGAGAAAAACTGTGTGCAAAGAGGTGGAAAAATCTGTGGGAACAATCCACTATTTATAGGCAAAGTTTCGAACCAAAAAGCATGGTCGGCCCCTTTAGCTCCTAGGCCGACCCCCTTATCACTAAGGGGGCCGCCCATATATTTAAGGGGGGCGCCCACTTTACATACGCTCCCATTTTGTCCTTTTTCGGAGAAGGTTTATCTAAGGCAGATTTTTCCGTTTTAGGGTGAAAATTTAAATTCAAATATTTATTTTGAATTAAAACATTTCTTATATTTACAAAATACTTTGTCTAATTATTTTTGTAAAAACCTTTTGTTACATTTATAAAAATGTAAAGTTTAGTACACAAATTATTTCTTTGATCATCCAACAAATTTAAAGTTTGTTTGTTCATACCTTTAGTGATTTACGTAGGGTGCAAACTTATATTTGTTGTTGAAGCAGACTTGAGACGTCGAAAGATGTTGACGTATGAATGCATTGATGATTTGTGATCACGAGTAACTTAAGCACTTTACGCTATGAGTTATAAGTTATATGTTTGTCATCACCAAAACACAAAGAGAATGTGTAGATTATATATCGTAATATTTATACCAACATCTTATTTAGTCTATATATACCGTGTAGGGTAAGGGTTCACATTGTAACAAATTGGAGTTTTGAGTGAGTTTTGATAACATCAAATATTTGATACATTTTAGTGTCAATTTCCCCACGTGTAACATTTCGAATTTAAGGTCACTGTTCATCCCGAGCTTTAAATTTATTTTCTAAATTTTATAGAATTTATTTTATTATTTTTAGTCGATTTAGTAAAAATCAACGTTTTTATTATTCGCGAGTCATGCTTTGAATATTTATTCGTTTTAACGTTTGAGAAATCGATAATTCCATATTTTAGCTTTAGAAGCTTAATTATTTTTATTTTAGTATTTTTTGATTCTTTTTTTGTGTTTTTGCCGAAACCGAGTCAAATTGGGTTTTTATAAATTATTGGGCTTAAAAATAAATAGTAATTGCACAAGGTTTTATAAGTGTACAAGTTTAACAAAAACAATTATGAACCCAAACCCCCTTGGTCGGCAGCATATACTCAAACCAAACATACCATAATCTTTTTTTTATGATTTTGGAAATTTACTAGACATAATCTTTAGCTCTATATATAGTCCCAATCCCACACAATCTCTTCCAAAAACACACACAGACATAAAGAAAAAAAAACGTCTTTTCCTTTTCCCTCTCTATGTTCGATGAGCAGATACAAACCCCACACAACCATCTTTAAAAATTCTCCAAACCACTCCCATTCAACCTTAAATCAACCCTAAACTAAACCCGAACCATTTCCTAACACTAATAAACCCCCATGCATGATTTTTAAGAAGTTATGGATTTTATTGATTTTGATTTTTAAGGGTTTTGATCTAATTGGGTACAAAAGAATCATCAATGGTTTATATTGAGTGTGTAAACAAGATTTAGGGTAACAAAAATCAAGTTTTGGATCATTGTTTTGAGTGTTGTGGTGTTCGGCCAAGATCAAACCCAAAAGGGTTTGATTGTGTTGATTTTCCTTTCCATTGCATTAAGTTTGTAAGTGTTTTTAACACCTATTTACATTGATTTAATTATATGTTCTATGCATGTGTTAGATTTTGTATTGTGAATCCATTGATTGTGGTGCATGTCGCGTTTTGAGGTTTATTGATGGTTTGAGATGACTAGTTATGGGGCTAGGCTAGTTTAGGAGCGTTGGCGATGTTCGCGACGCGTGAAATTAAAGTATTGAAGGGGTTTAAAGCTACCCAAATAGGGAAGAAAAATTAGTGTCGAGATGGGCGAGTCAAAATTTTTAAAACAAAAATTGGCCTAGGAATAATGATAGAGGACGTTAATACGAACGTTTCGATATAAAATTCAGTTTCTAACTCTTAATAACGAACGTTTTACGGCCAATTGAAGTTGCGAATAGTGTTAAAAATAAAAACCGCACTTAATAAAAATTTAGTTTTCTGCAGAAAATGGTAGGGGTATTTTCATCATTTTTCTGTTGAGTTTCGGGTCTCGAGTAAAACTAAAAAGTTGTCCGAAACGTCGTTTCGCATTAAAAAGCTTCACTATCCGAGTCTTGAAAACGTATTTTAGCTGGTCGTTTCGATAGGTCAAACTTAGGAAATTTTTTACTAAAAAGTCAAACTTAGCGAAATTTTTAAGATTGGTCAATTAGTGTTATAGAAAATGGTTAGGCGTAAAATACTTTAACAAGAAGTATATTTGCAACTACAGTAATAAATTAGATATACACTTTCGTTCATGTCTAGAAGTCTTAATTTTTTTTAATGGGAAATTTTCATTAAAATATAATGTTAGTCGGAATGGGTTAAAATGGAATATAATATTAAGGCGAAACAGATCTATTGGGTTGTGACAGCCCTGTCCGGGGTCTGAATACATGGCGTGAGCACCCTAAAACGGACATTTTGTATTGAGAATTTCTTTTGGGTATATGACAATAATACCTTGGGTAGGGGCGGGCGATATGCATATTTTTATATGTTGGTTAACGTTTCAGTGTCATGAGCTTAATGCATTAGTGATTAATAACTTGTTTGATCCACAAGTTACTCGATGATAATAATACTTGTGTTATAACTTTTATTCATATAAACTTTATGAATTCACTCAACGTTTTCGTTGAATTTTTAGCATGTTTTATCTCAGGTAATCAGAGATGATGGCTTGGAGCTAACGAGGGGAGTTAGCGCCAAAGTTTTATGAAACTTGTCTTTTGTTCCATTCTCCAAAAACATTTTATGTTAATGACTTTAAAACTCATGTTGTGCTATTTTGGGGTAACGATCTTGTAGGACGGTGTTTATACTCTGATCTTAAATAAATGGAACTATGTTACCATTTTTGAAATGTCTCTTTTTGATTCGTTCTTTATATTCTTATGTTGTTGTACAATGACTTAACACACAAATGTTGGTTTCGCTGCGTGTAAATTTGAGGGTGTTAAAGATTGGTATCAAGAGCTTAAGGTTATAGAGAACTAGGTCGTTTTTCAAAAATCTAAACTATAACTTTTTCGCGTGCAAAGACTCCTCATGGCCCCCATCCAAGTCATACTCATGGTTTCCTATTTGAGTATTTATGCACGTTTCAGGTGCATTTCTATTATATATTTATATAATAAATACTATGATATACATTTAAGATATATATCGATTGTTGGGCTTATATTAAAGCATTGACATTTATTTACATGTTTAAATAAATTGTCGTTCGGTTATCGTACTCATTTTTGATTTACCTTCATTCATTCGTATCTTGTATAAATTCTTATTTATATAGTGACCTTTTGTATTTATTTTTGCGGGATTTGCAGATTATCATGGCAAATCCACCTCCTCCTAACCATGCTGCGGACCTTCCTAAGGATGAGCTGGTTCATCTTGAACCCGCTCCTGTTATTCCCAATCATGCACCGATGCATCTTGGAGATGAAGACCCGAAAGAAGATCCGAAGGAACAGCCATAGCCCGAGCTTGAGCCTGCATTTGCACCATTCGCACAGGCCACGCAAGATAATATAAATGGTTGGTTAGAGGAAGATGATGAAGATGAGATGGAGGTTGAAGAAGATGATGAGATGAACGATGAGATTGAAGATGATGTGGATGATGCTGAGATAATTAATCCTTATGAGGAGGCTGATCCCCTCAACAAACCACCACCTGATTCAGATTTCGAGCCTAAGACTACTACTACTCCTGTTGGCCATGCTACTTTACAGCTATTACCTCCCATCCGCAGGTTTTTGGGTACTTTTTATGTTGGAGAGGGATCGTCGGCTACTACTTTCACTGCTGACAATTGTACGGTCTCTGCACCTGGACCACTAGGAAAGAATTTGGGTGCTCTTCATTCCAAAGTTAAGACTTTGGCTAAGCAAATGAAAGATAGGTCAGACAATGAGTTCAAGATTCTAAGGAGATTTGATAGAGGTGGTATGCGTATGAACAATTTTGATGATGATTTGTCACGTTGGATATGATAGTGAGAGAGGAGATACTGAAGCATTCTAAGATGGTGCAGTTGATTGAGGGTTTGAGTAGGCAGTTTCAGGAGTTAAGGAAACAAGAATATGTTCGAGCAGAGAACAGAGAGCTGATAGAAATGTTGAGGATTGCTCAGGAGAGAGTAAAGTACCACCGCGAGACCGCCGAGTATCATTGTTATCGTCTGGCATGAGTTTCATGGGATTAGAAAGCTAAATTATCTACTAATATGCAAAAACGATTAAGAAAAACCTAAAAATTATGAAATAAAACAAAAAAACGAGAGCACGAGCCCCGAACAAGGGGTCAAAAACCTAAATTCTTAAAAATTAACCCTACAAAGATTTTTTTTTACTTCTAATCTACTCTATGTGACTAAAAATGAAGAATAAAAAAGACTAGACTAAAAACGGAGCTAAAACGAGCTTAAAAATGAGAAAACAAAAACGGGGTCGAAACCCGTTCTTTAAAAAGTAAAATTTTGCAAAAACGACCCTACGAAAGATTTTCTATTTTTCCTAAGTGAAGACTGATAAAATAAAATTTTCTAAAAAAGAAAAATATTTTTTTGGTTTTTATTTAATTTATTATAATTAAAAAACAGTTTAAAAGAAAATAAATGATAAAAAATATCAAACGATTATAAAAAATTCTGAAAAATTTAGGAAAAATAAGTTAAACTATAAAGATCCTATGAAAAATCTAAAACTGGAAAAACAGCTTATAAATAAGCTGTTATAAGCTTAAAAGTGGCTGTGGGCTTAAAGGCTAAAATGGGCTTAT
>BQNB010150202.1:0-16068 GCA_026074375.1 Tanacetum coccineum
TCATCAAATAAATCTCATTAGGACACATTCCATGACAAACACTTATTGAACATCATTAAGTTCACAAGCTGTTAACAAGAGTCCTACGTATTATCCTTGTGATTCTGCCAGAATATTCAGAGTGATATTCTTTAGTATTTACAATGACGAATGGAAATCCTTCCAGTGTCATCATCAAACAGCACTGCGGTAGGTGACTTGCGAGACTCTATACGAATCAAGCTTGTGTCAACTGGATATCGATAAAGGTCCAGTAAATGAATTGACGACATAATCAGAAAGATAGTAACTATCTGATTCACTCTTACCGTGTTGTCTGCTTTGAGACGTTCCGGTAATGAGAACTAGCAAGCATGGCAAATCTAATACAGGTACAATATTTATACTGTAAAATGGTCCTATGGAACCAGAGGTTAATCTGACAAAATCCAGACGAATGACAAAGCCATATTCGTCCACCCGCTTTATTGCTAACTGTTTTATTTCAGGATACATAAAGATGGAGATGGTGATGCCTCATTCCAGCTGAAGTCGAATTCATTACCACATGCTCATGCTCAAACTACAAAGACATTCTATAAGCATCAAGATTCAAGAATCATGAAAGCTCAAGAATTAAAGACAAAGACTTCCGCACAAACTCTGATATACAAGATCTTCCTTCAAAGATATCAAGTCTATCAAGGGAGATTGTTAGCAAGCTTTCAAGATGATGCAAAGTATGAGCATGTTGGTCAAGACACAAGATCGCAAGGTGGCAAAGACGATCAAGACGGAAGGATAAAGATTTAAAGATCTCGGACGGAAAAGACGAAGTCTAAAGACAATGACAAAGGCTCAAGATCAAAGATCACAAAGCATGAAGGAACAAGCCTACAACGTAGACAGAGACAAAGATCACAAGAGCTTAACGACAAAAGCAATCTCATTGATCTCACGAAGGAGTGTCACAATGAACTCACTTCGGGGGAGATTGTTAGCCTCAAAATATTGAGTCGAACAATGGAAGTTCGTTCATAATTATATTAGGTCTCGGTCACTAAATTAATATACGTTGTAATAGGCTAGACGGGTAAACGGGCTCTTATTTGTAATCTAATCGGTCACGTGTATCGGGCGAAAGCCCAAGTAAACCCGAGCACGACCCGTAGAATCACTAAAGGCATGCAAGCCTTTTAGACTTAACTATAAATACCCCTCTCCAAGGATGGAGAGGATGTTGGTTCATTTGTAAACATTCTCTTACAAGTTAACTCAACCATTCTCTTTTATTTTCTCTCTCTAAACTTCTTCTAATTTCCTTCTTTTTCTTCTTGAATTCGTGTAACCAGTAATGAAGTGAAGTGATTACGGGTAACCGACATTTGGTATCAAGAGCCTCGGGTGTTTCGTGTTTGATTTGTGGATTAAATATAAATTTCGTGGCTTCTTATTAGTTTTTCTTCTTGGTTCAAACTAAAACGCAAAGAAAAACCATGGTTTGATTTATATTTTCATGGTTAAGTTGTAAAATATTTGTACTTTCGTGGCTAGAACAAGTTCTTACATCTATCTTCGTAGTTCTGTAGCTTAGTTTGTGGCTAAATCGGTGAAATCGAGCTAGTTTGAAGTTTTTTTCGTCATTGCGTTTTAAAAAATTCTTGACTGCGTTTTGTGTATAAAGACAAGAAAGAGTACCATGTGAAAACGACTTGTGAAAGTGACTCTTATACTTGTTGTGTTTTGCTTAAATTTCGTTGTGTTTTGCTCAAAGACTCATTGCGTTTTGCTAAAGAATTCATTGCGTTTTGCTCAAAGAATTCATTGCGTTTTGCTAAAGAACTCATTGCGTTTTGCTCAAAGAAATCTTGCGTTTTGCTCATAAAGTCACTGCGTTTTGCTAAAGATCAAGTGCTGCGTTTTGCCTAAAGCCTTGTGTTTTGCTCATTGCGGTTTGCCAAGAAGATTGTGTTTTGCATCTTGCGATTTGTCTCTTGCGGTTTGACTAGAGCTTGGCGTTTTGTCCATCGATCCGCGCATCAGGTGGTATTTGACCGAATTGGGGAATCTATTTTTTGAAATTCAAGCGAAATATGTTCATTATGAGTTCAAGCGGAATATGTTAAACAGCAAGCGAAATATGTTAATTTTCAAGCGAAATATGCAAGATTGACTTTAAGCGAAATATGCAGTTCAAGCGAAACATGAAGGATTGAATTTCAAGCGAAACATGTTGACAATTTCAAGCGAAATGTGCATTACTTTCCCAAGCAAAATGTGTATCTTCTCTCAAGCGAAATATGTAATTCAATCCTAAGCGAAATATGCATTTTTCTTACAAGCGAAATGTGTAATTCTCTCTTGAGCGAAATATGTCATTTTCAAGCCAAGCGAAATATGCACACCTGCAAGCGAAATATGTCAGTTTAAGTTTTTGAATTTTCAAGACATTCAATTCACAACAAACAAACCTTAATCCAAATCAATTAACATTCACGGTTTTCTATTGATTTTGTAAAATCCCGCGAAAGACACAATTCTTTTCTCGGTTTTAATCATAGACTTGTAAAATCCCGTGAACGTTTATTGCTTTCTTTTTACCACAACTTCAATCACAACAAATCTACTTAAGATCCTACAATCATTTTCACTTCATAATTCTTCAATCATTCATCATGACAACTCCAATTGTAACTTCCACAACTGACAGTCAAATGCATAACAACATAATGGCAGCTGGTTCAAGGGATCGTCCACCAATGCTTGCAACAGGACGATATGCACAATGGCGATCATGATTCTTATGATACATTGACACAAGACCAAATGGTGATGCCTTACGGAAGTGCATTCTTAAAGGTCCTTACACTCCAATGATTGTCACAACACCAGTTGTTCCTGCAACAGAGGATTCTCCAGCAGTTCCTGAACAAACAACAGTCGAGACAGTTATGAATATGACTCTTGAGAACAGAGCTCATTTTGAATCAAAAAAAGAAGCGATTCATTTGCTATTGACTGGAATTGGAGATGAAATATACTCATCTGCTGATGCATGTCAGACAACTCAAGAAATGTGGGAAGCCATCGAAAGACTACAACAAGGTGAATCACTCAATATTCAAGATGTCAAGACAAACTTGTTTTGGGAGTTTGGTCAATTCACCTCCACGATGGAGAAGAAACAATTGAGTCTTAAACTACACAAGATTCTACAAGATGATGAATGAAATGATCTAACAATTTGAAGTTGCTCCGATGCAAGTCACGTTCAATTCTTAACAGTCAATAGAATGTAAGATTTGTAACAATTGTCAAGCAACAACACAAGTTAGATGAAGTTTCATATCATAAAACTCTTTGACATTTGAAACAATACAAAAGGTCCAGGTTAATGGACTTGTGCTGAAAAGAATGCAAGAATGCATAATCCCATTAGCACTTGTTGCTACTCTCACACACTTCAAGTCCTTGATTATCAATCATCAAAACCTCCAATTCATATGCACAATTCAAAAGTTATTCCAGTAGATCTCATGAACTACAAGATACAAAGGCAAAGAGATAGCCCAAACCAATCACACCACCATCTGAGTCAGCTTCTGAAGAAGACAGTGATCCGGAACAAGCTCAGAGGGATAAAAACATGCAAAAAAAGTTGGCTCTCATTGCAAAGTACTTTAAGAAAATCTACAAACCTACTAACAACAACCTCAGAACTTCCTCAAACACCAAAAACAAGAATGTGGATACTACTCCAAGGTATAAGAATGACAATCAGACACAATCAAACTGGACAGTTTGGGAACAGATTGGCAGTAAATGTTTTTTTGTTGGGGACTAGAGACAAATAAAGGTGGTTAAGTAGTGCATCAATTGGGGATACACTATTTAACTGCACATCGGATTTGGTCACTTTGCTAAGGAATGCAATAAGTCTAAACCGCGTTAAAAGACTCTACATATCACAAGGAAAGATTGTTGGTGTCGGAAACAAGCTGAGAAAGGTGGACAACTTAAAGCAAAGCATCTGAATGGCATAGCAGCACGGTATGAAGATATTGATGAACAAGAATTGGTAAGCACATTACAGTTACATAGCAAAGATACAGGAGGTTCCTAATGTAGACTCATGCACTGACTCTGCGCCATTGGAATAGGTAAAATAAGATTACTGACGATAATGTGTCTGCCAATGACATACAACATTTTGAGCAATCTGAGTCCATTAGTAACACATGTGCAGTGGAAACGGGTGATAGTAATATCATTCCTGACTCACCGGATATGTGTGATAATGATATTCAAGATAGCTAAAATGATGTAGAATGTGATGATGAGCGTGTTGCACTTGCTAATTTAATTGAAAATTTAAAACTTGATGTCGATGAAAATAAAAAGATTCAAAAGCAATTAAAGAAAGCAAATGCAACATTAACTCACGAATTAACTGAGTGCAAAATCTATTTCTTGCGGAAAACTAGTAGACACATGAGGAATCTAATAATATCCGGTTTAGTTGTTTTGTTGCACTTCAAAATAAATGACTGTGCTGAAGAGTCTATGGCCTTTATCATCGTATTGTTGACTATGAGAAAACTTAAACATAAGTTAAATGAAAACTCTATTACTATTAGCTCAAAAAGGAAAAATTGACATAAAGGAAGTTTACACGTTAAAGCCTATGAAAATTTATGTTGTCAAAGAGAACACAATGAGTTAGTCAAACAGAGTCAAGTCTTTTACCAAGTTACATTACGAAGGTCTTGTCAAGGAGAACACAATGGTGATTAACGGTTTGAAACTTAAAAAGAAAAGATATTCACTAAAAATGATTTCAATGGAAAAACTTTTTTAAATAAGTTTTTTAAATGACATTGTTTACAAAAGAAGTCAAATCAATCCAACCCATTCATATGTTAGCACCCAAATCCTACATATAATGGAAAAGGACCTACCTTTTGCCAATCCCAAGGTACCTCAACAAGGCTCAATCTGAGAAACCATGTTTGTATGAGATCCAAACATGACATCTGATTTCCTTCAAACAAACTCCTCCCGATAGAAGAGATTCTGACTCTTGAAGAAGAGAGTCATCAAAAATTGGAATAAGACTTATGTCAACCCTATGACACACACAGGAAAATGTCTTTATGAATTTTTAAACCTCTTAACTCATCATTATGACCAATTCATGTTCGCACATGCAATTGAATTAAGAAAGAAAATGCGGAGCAATCATTTGTGAAAACAAAACAACTATTTTCCCTAAGCAAAAAGTAGACCAAGCTATAATGTCATACGCAATAACATTAATCATTTGAAAAGAAATTGACTATCACAGCGTTGGGTTTAAAAACATTCAACGACCATGTTTATCTTCGTTCATCCCCAATACTCAAAGATATGGAAATCCTAATATAAAGACATGTTGCTTGCCCCCTTTCCTTAAGGACTCAGAATGATAGTTTCGCATGGTACATGAACTTAAGCAAGTAAACTTGCATGCTAATTTAAAGTTACGTGAATCTCTTGAAGATGAAATTGATAACTTGATCTGCTAGAGAATTTTCAAACATGTATGATATGCTTTTACAAGAATGTGTGTCTAATGATATATTATGTGTTCATATTTGCAATCTTTATCTGATTTAGATGAGATCACTCAATTACAATGCTTATATCTTCATAAAGTCAGGGAATGTGACTGTCTTGCACAAAAGCTTTCTGAACAAACTGAAATTGTAAGTAAAGAGATTTGCACTGAGCTTTTCGAAGTTTTGCTAAAATTAAATTAAAAAAACACCTCAATTTCTCTTTCTAATCGCTTTTCATACACTGTCAGAACAACTGAAAATGACACAGTTTGCAAAGAAAAAGTGTCAAATGTATTTCTGAAAATATTTTGAAATACAAGATTTGAAAGCTCAACTGCAAGACCAGAAATTGAAATAAGTAGTTAAGAACACTCATTGAAAACTGCTAAAGGAAAATCAGTGTTATTCGACATCCAATGCTCAAAGGATTCCAAAAACCATCAGTTTTAGGAAAACTGCTCCTTTTTCAGGACTCTTGAGAGAAAAATTAAGAAAAAGTCGGTTTCAAAAACTAATGAGTCAGAGGGTTTATCAAAACCAGTCACTCCACAGAATTTGCCTCAAACAACAACGCAAGCTGTAAGAAACATAAATGTGATTAACCAGGCATGTATCGACTTGAAAGTAGTACAACACAAACTAGAGCACCAAAGTTGACTCAGACTTTTTAGGAATACTAATCCTCACGTGTCTACATCTACAGGAGTAGCTCACAGAACTAATGTTAGCAGACCACAGCCTAGGAGCAATCAAATGAAAGATAAGGTCCTGCCAAACACTAGTCAAGTGAAAGTTATTATTGTTATGGTTACTGTTATTGGGTCCTGGGGCGGTCCCAACTTGTACGACTTTATCCAATAGGTACCAATAATACAACAGACTTAGGTCGCGACACATCCTAGTACTGCCAAGTAAGTTGAATACTTACATCCTTAAGCCTCGTCGGATGTAAATCATCGAACATTATAGATATCAGGAACTAGACTCTGTCCTTGAACATTTAAAACTTTATATAGACATACCCACGCGACTACATTTTCTCCTTTGATGCTGTCACTATCAAGAGATTTTCTTCATAACGCGTTTATATCAGTCATAAGACCTAAAGTGATATTTTTTTGGAGATAGCTATTTTGATGGATTAAATATCCTGATCAAACCTAGCCAAAATTCTTGGTATATTGAGAAGTGTCAAAACATCAAATTTTGCTGACTAACGTTATCAACGTCATGTTCAAAACTGGTTTATTAAATCTTAAATCTTTTTCTTGATCACATAATCGATTAACACAAATCGAATCTCGGGACGAGATTCCTTTAAGGGGTAGGTACTGTAACAACCGGCAATTTTCGGAATTTTAAATAACTACTTTACTCTTTGACTTTTTGGGTCGGACTTGACTTTTTGACTTTTTGACCTTTTACGGCAGCATAATAACGATTACCGCGTAGCCGGTAAATTTTTGAAACATATTTAAATAATAAATCATATTTATTATTACTCATCTCTCATTTACACGTCTATTTTTCCAACTTATTTGAAACGGAAACGAGAAGACATCTCGCAAATTTTGAAAACCGCGTACAACGCGTACCGACACGAAAATAATTTAATTATATTAAATTATCCCTGTTTATTAAATAAAAGTATTTAATAAATTATTTATCATGTTTGTAACATTTCTCATTTTCAGGTCATTTACGACTTTAATTATTCCATTATTTATTTTTAGAGTTTTGCGCGTTTACTTTTAATTATTATCGTATAGTTAAATCGCGTAAACTAAAAATCAACGTTCAATGTAAACGGACACCAAACAAATTAAAGTTTACATCAAGCAAGTGTTATATGATTATTAGGAGTATAATTTATAACTTTTCATAATTTATTTTGTTGGTTACGTAAAGCGCTTACGTTTCGCAATAAATTACATTCGGTCATACCCGGAAGCACCTTTACCCATCTACACTCAAACAAATACCCACATTTACACCTAATACATAAAAATTAATTCATTTTATCACTTATAGCACCTCAAAACCGGACCTAGTGTGTTTGCACATGAAATAAATCATTTAATCCCCACTAAGTCTTTCATTACAACTCATAAGTCTTACATAAGTTGTACTTTGACCCAAGTTACTAAAAATTGTCCCATCTTGGTACCTTGCACCCTTGTGAGCCGTGGCCTCCTCCTAGGGAGGAGGAGAGCTCTTTGCCTTTGTACTTAAAACCACTACTACACATGGTTTGGATTTAAGGTTGTTGTTTAAGGTTTCCAAGATGCTATAAAAGGCAAGACCTAAGTCAACAAATTCATACTCTTCCCCTTTACAAGAAAAACATATCATCCTCTCCCAAAATAAGCTCTAAACCTACGGCATACCCTTTGTTACTAGGGTTCCATATATCTTTGATTTTTTAAGGTATTCCAAGGGTATTAAAATTCATTCTAAGGTCATCTAAGGTTACTCAAGGTGTTAACAAGCTTGGATTCGGGTTTAACAAGGAATTATCAAGAAAACATATCTAGGATTTTCTTGATTAGGGTTTTGATTTTTAAAGCTTGGTTAGGGTTTACATCTTGTGTTCATCATCCCACTCATCTTCTAAAAGGTCCATTTAAAGTATTTCATGTTCATTCATTCATTTCCTATTGTGTACATACTTGTTGTATAAGTTAATCACCACCTAGATTCATTTTTGAGTTATATAAAGTGTTTAAGGGTTTGATAAATTCGAATTTCATGTTATATATAGTAAAATAATACTTAAAATGAAGGAACATGCTTAGTAAGAGTGTTAAATAAATTATATGAATGATTTACAAATTAAATAGTGTTGAAGGTTTATTCACAAACTTATGTATCAAGAGATCACAAGGACATGGGTTTCATTTGAATAAGTGTCATGGACATTTAGAGGACTTAATACATGTAAGATATACGGTATAACACTTGGTGAAATTATGGTGCAAAGTTCTTAAACAAAAATGATTATAAACTAACTTTATTAATTAAAAACCCTAATTACTTTTAATACCTACTGTTTGGATTCGAACCATAAACCATACATTTTATATTTTATAAAAATAGTACTCTTCACAAGGATCGTAAGCATGTAAGGAACTCGAAAAACGGAATTATAACGAACAAGTTACGAATTTTACAAGTTATATATATATAACTATATAAAAACAGTTTTAAGCACTGATGTGAACAGTAATTATTACTGTTCATCAGGGGTTTAAATTTTATAAATATAATATTTTGATAAATTTCCTTAATACGAATCCACGGACATAAAGAACTCGAAAAACGGAATTATAACGAACAAGTTACGTATTTTACAAGTTGTATATAATTAATTATATAAAAACAAACTGTTATGAACAGTAAATATTACTGTTCATCAGAGGTTTAAATTTTATAAATATAATATTTTGATAAATTTCCTTAATACGAATCCACGGACATAAAGAACTCGAAAAACGGAATTATAACGAACAAGTTACGTATTTTACAAGTTGTATATAATTAATTATATAAAAACAAACTGTTATGAACAGTAAATATTACTGTTCATCAGAGGTTTAAACTTTATAAATATGATATTTTGATAAATTTTCTTAATACGAAGTCGTGAACATAAGAAACATATAAATCGGAGTTAAAACGATAAAGATATGAGGTTTCAAAATCGCGCGTACTATTTATATTTTTATACACTTTTTATAAAACAATTAAATTAATATCATTATGTAACCAATAAAAACATTAAACCATATATTTTTACAAATGATGCATTAGTAAATAAAAATAATATTTTCTTTACGGGTACAAGTACATATACTTTTTAATTAACAAAGTACGAGTTAATTATTAATTTAACTTTTAAAGATTTAATAAAAACTAATAGGTGGTGGTGTGACTATATAACATGTGATATTTTATTTATACAAAATACATTACACTCATACGGCCTATAATTAATTAGGTTGCATTCGGATTGCCGAGACGATCCACTTATTTGATTTAGATAATCAATCATTCACCTACGGTGAGTTCATAGCCCCGCTTTTACACAATTATATCGTTTTACAACTTTGGGGTGAGAAACATGCATTGATTTACATTTGGACGCAAGTACCCTTTTAAACAAATTACGAGTTGGCCTAAGTAGCTAAACCCACTATTGCCCACTATCATGAACTGTCAATTGCTAGTTAGCGAGCGCGAATGTTATGAATAGATCTATTTGGGATTGACATCCGTTCGGGTGATAGCGCTTACATTTTCGAATGTACTGAAACAACGCACTATGCAAACGAACAATTTGGATGTTCGGGTTATTGACATCTACACGGGCACATTTTGTGCATTAAATTGCATACATATATGTCGAGCTTCGGTGTCATGAGCTTAGTGCACTTCGTAATTACTTTTAAGATATTGTATGTGTTACATGTCTTACATTGGAAATCTTGTGGTCCTATTTTATACATTTGCTAAACCTGTGAATTCACCAACTTTATGTTGACGTTTTAAAGCATGTTTTTCTCAGGTCAATAAGTACAAGGAAAGGATACATTGGTGGTTCCACCCCATTTTTGGAGTCAATAACTAAAAAGATTTGGTTGCATTACATTTTGAGAATATTTGTTATGTTTTAAGAATCTTTACTAATTTTCATGGCATGAACTATTTAATCTTCTGGCTATTGTAACAAACAAGTCTATTTAATCAATGTAATCAATTATAACGACTCATATATAGGTCCGAACACATATCTTGTGCTATTGATCTATGAAGTAACACTCTCCAACCCATATTCCGCTGCGACCCATTTTAGGGGTGTTACATGATTAAATAGACACAATCTTTTATCTTATTGTTATCACCATTAGTTTAGATTATTATTTAGCTTAATAGCTAAAACCAAACCACTCTCTCCAATTATATGATTTACCTGCTTTCCATAAAATAAAAAAATACAAAAAGAATCTTCCCTCAACCCTTAGATTTCTGTTAGACCGTGATCAAGTCTTCCCAACCTATTTCTCGAGTAAACGATAAACAACCCCGAGTCTTGCCCATACTACACTACAACGATTAGGTGCCATGCCTAGGGAGTTGTAAAACTTCTCGTGTAGAAGTCCTACGACGATCGCACATCAATAAAACTGCTATGCTCACGAGGCTTGTACCCTGACACTTTTTCTTGTCGATGTGTATTCCGTAGGAATATGATTGATGGCCTATGAATATAGTGGGAGCTATATAATAATAAATCTATGTTAAGAAGTATAGCATAAATGATAGATGTTTATATACCTTGTCGAAATTAGTAACACCGAGTTGGATTAGTTTTCGAATTTTAACTTTATATGCTATTATGTTGTTGGACTGCCGCTGTTGACAACTATAGTTTTCATCGAAAAAAAAATATTTGTAGTGTTTTATTTTCAGAATTTTGGTAAACAAGTTGGTATCAGAGCTTAGAATAAGAGAACTAGGCTCTGATGGATGTGGTGCTTGGACTAAAATTTTTAGAATTTGATTAGGCTGATGATTTTGCTGTAGGTGATATGAAAGTAGGATACATCAACTAGGTACACTAGAAAGTGGATATTATGGAACAATTAATAGTTGCATGCTCTGTTTACTCTTACTAAACTAAATTTGTGTGATTAATTGTTTGAATGGAAGGCGCTAAGCAGTTTGCTTTCACTATATGAGTAGAAAATGGTGAACATTAGGATCGAATATGGTGGCTAAAAAGACGGACAAGACGCTAGCGTTTCAACTATCCGCATGGAAGGACAAGAGACTAATGTTAAGAGAGGAAATTGTCGGGGAAATCAAACAACTGGATTACCCCTACTTGTACTAGCAACTGGTAGGGAGGAACCCTTACCACTCAATGAAAGGGTTGTATCCTCGCGCCGAGGGGAAAGGGTTGATTCCATACCATGACATGACAGACCACGTAGACAATCCTTTGAGTACGATGTCGAACAAGAAGGAAATTTCAAGACTAACAAGTTGGAAGAAGATTTAAGGCGAATGGAAGCTGAGGTTGAAAGGACGCTTCAACAACTAAGATGACTGCGCGAGAAAATGAATAATTATAGTGAAGGATTTGAAGCTTCAGATGACAACATGTGTCGATTGAATAGAAACAACCTACGAGGGATGCAATACAGAGGGTGCTCATACAAGACTTTCCTTAGTTGCAAACCCCCAGAATTCTAAGGGAGCTCTAATGCGATAGTTCGTCTTAGATGGTTGAGAGATATGGAACAAACCTTTGAGTCTTGCAACTGTGATGAACAACATAAGGTGAAATATGCAGTGAGGATGTTAAAAGGGAGGGCACTTGACTGGTGGGATGCTATGTGTGTGCACTCGGTACTGTCATCATTTCTCATTTAACTTGGGATTGTTTTTCTGCAAAGGTTAAGGAAGGATATTGTACCAAAAGAGACGTTTTTAAAATCGAAGAGGAGTTCCTTATTTTTGAAGAAAAGAAATGGGAGTATTGAAAAATATTCAAGTGCTTTCATTGAGAAGCTGTGTTTTGCAGGGTGTCTCACTCCGGATGAGGAAACCCAGGTAATTAGATACGTAGCGGGACTACCATCTAAATATAGGTCATCAGTTCGTAAGATGACCACCTTAAGTGTTGCAATTCAGGAGTCAAAAATAGTAGAAGATGACATTGCTCTTCGAGAGGAAGAAAATAAGTCAGCTAGTAAAAAGAGAAAGTGGGAAGGATCAACTGGGTCTTCGAAGAAAGCAAATACAAGTTTAGGTATAAAACGTACGACTCTCGAAGGGATGTAAAGTGGTGTCAGAAGTGTAACAGTAAGCACCATGGGGAGTGTAATAATTTGACTCAAACTTGTTTTTGTTGTGGGAAGACTGAGCACTTGATTCGTGATTGTACGGCCAAGGATTTTACTTGCTATGAGTGTGGAGAACCAGTGCATTCCCGTAGAGATTGTCCAAAGCTGAAGAATGACGAAAAAGAAAGAACACCAGAACCTATGAGGGGAAGAAAGATCCGTCAAAAGCATGTAGTCGATCATTTCAGATGACAGTATGAGAACAAAGGAGAAGGTCTAATGTGGTAACTGGTACGTTTCTAGTTAACTCAATTCCCATAAGTGTTTTATTTGATTTAGGTGCAAACTGCTCATTTGTGTCTACAAATTTCTGCAAACAATTTGACATGCCCACTAGTAAGTTAGATGATGCTCTAGTAATTGAAAATGCTAACGGGGGGTTGACAATAGTTCATGATGTTTATTGTAAATTTACCATTGATATATAATATAAGACCTTTCCAACTAGACTTTTACCTATGGTAATGGGAGGGTTCGATGCAGTGTTAGGCATGGACTGGTTAGTCGAAAATCAATTTAAATTATGTGTTGCAAGAAGTTGGTTCCAATCACAACCTTAGGGGGCGAGATCATTTGGTTTCTGGGGGTTGGGGGGAAGAGACAAAGGGGAAGTGGGTTTCATCTCGGTTATGAAGGCATGCAAGTATTTATCTAAAGGTTGTTCTTCCTATTTAGCTTATGTTGTTGATGCAAAGTTAGAAAAGAAGAAAGTTTAGGATGTCATTGTAGTTTGTGAGTATGCTGATGTATTTTCGGATGATTTACTCGGATTGCCCACCTAACGAGAGGTAGGTTTTTTTTCCTAGGGGGGGGGGATGGGGGGGCGGGGGGGGGGGGGGGGGGGGGGGGGGGGGGGGTGAGCTTGTTTCGGAGCTCACCAATGCGCGGTGCACCATACCGATTGGCTCCTACCGAAATGAAGGAAATGATGACCCAACTGCAAGACCTGCTTATCAAAGGCTTTATTAGGCTAAGTTCGTCGCCATGGGGAGGGCCAGTTTTATTTGTGAAGAAAAAGGATCGTACTATGAGGATGTGTATCGACTATAGAGAATTAAACAAGTCAACTGTGAAGAATAACTACCCACTCTCAAGAATTGATGACCTATTTGATCAGTTGCAAGGAGCAAGCTACTTCTCAAAAATAGACTTGCATTTAGGATATCATCAATCGAAAGTTAAGGAGGAGGATGTTCCAAAGACTGTGTTTAGAACATGGTTTGGTCATTACGAGTTCCTTGTGATGCCATTTGGTTTAACAAATGCACCTACATCATTTATGGATTTGATGAATCGGGTTTTTTGACCTATTCTAGACAAATATGTCATTGTATTTATTGATGATATTTTAATATATTCAAGAAATGAGGAGGACCACGAGAGGCATTTGCGAGAAGTGTTAGAAATGTAAAAAAAAAGAGAATCTTTATGCTAAATTTTTTGAGTGTGATTTTTGGCTGCGAGAAGTTCACTTTCTTGGGCATGTCGTTAGTAGTGAAGGTTTGAAAGTTTATCCGGTAAAGGTAGAAGATGTGATGAGGTGGGAACCAAAAAATCCATCAGAGATTCAAAGTTTCTTGGGATTGGCAGGTTACTACAGGAGATTTATTCAAGACTTCTCCAAACTAGCTACGCCATTGACTAATTTGACCAAAAAGGGTGAGTGGTATCAGAGCCCTTTCCTGGCATCACTATCACCAAAATCCATCGTACAACCGTCGTTTGTTCAATGTCCGCTCACCTTCTCCGATCTGTTTTGGTCAAGATTGATTGAACATATGTTTCTTTTCAAAATACGTTTCTACTCACCAATACGTTTTTAATTCTTGTTCTTGTTTGTTCCATTCACAAATACGTTAGTTAGGTTACATAATCTTACAAATATGTTTAAATCTAACTGTTAAGTGATCAATTGATCAAGTTAGACATCTTTTGACATTTTCGTTGTACAACTCTTAATCTTGGAAGTTAGTTGGAATTCTTGAGTTAGTTAGATAGTTAGTTGTTCCTAATTTAGTTACAATTCAGTTACAATGGTGGTCTCAACGAGAAATACATTGAGTGGGTCTTCTAATGGATCACCACTGGTTCTTGATGAGGAAACTGTTGATAGAAATAATGCCTAAAAACATTATTAATATTTTTCACATCTTTACGTTTTGATAATCACAAAATATAAAAATGTTCAATGTAAAATTAAACGTAAACAAGTAATTAGTAGTAAATTTTCATTTTGAAAATTATATCACTTAAAGGTATGAATAAATAAATGCTTAATGCATTTTATGATCAAAGGAAATTTTTATTCAACCTCTCACTTTTATAAAATGTTGTAAATATTTTTATAAACATTACAAAACATTTTCTACAATTAAAAGAAATGTTTTATTCAAAATAAACATTTTAAAATTCAAATTTTCGGACCTAAAACGGCTAGAAAGTTCCAGAAAATTCCCCCTACACAAAAGGACAAACTGGGGAGCGCCTAGTCTAGGGCGGCCCCCTTAAATACACGGGCGGCCCCCTTATCTTTAAGGGGACCGCCCATAGGTAGACGCTCCTCCAGAATGTCCTATAAATACTGGACTTTTCCCCACTATTTTCTCACCTTTTGCACTCATTCTTTCTGATTAAAAACAGCCCACACATCTCATTAAAATCCTTTGATCATTTAATCATAAAGCTTTGTTTCTAAGTGATCCAAGCTCAATTCCTCAAGTGCAAGAGAAGAATACTTCCATCATCAAGTGAAGAAGTATTACACCTTTGTGTGTTGTTGCAATCTTATTGCATCCATATCATAACTTGTAAATCATTTGTAAATCTTGTAAAGTTGTGTAGTTGCTAGATCTAGGTGATTGTTGTAAGTATAGTTGGATCTTGGTGATCTTTCCTAGTAGTGTTAGTTAGGTGTGATTATAGTAGTGGCTTGGTGAAGTAGTGGTGTGAAGAAAACTAAGGTGTGAAGAAGTTGTGTAGTCGTGATCAAGTCGTGAAGCAAAGTTGTGTAGTGAAGTTGTGAAGTTGTGGTAGATTGGTTCTAGCTAAGATTAGAACTCGACATCTAGCGTCAAAAATCAAGATAAGCAAAAGTTGTGTAAGCTTTTCTCCGCCATAAGGGAGCTTGTTGACATAGTGAAGAAAACTCTTGAGTTAGGTGCTCGAGGAGTGGAGTAGGGCGAAGAGGTACTTCGTTACCGAAGCACTATAAATACTCTTATCTCTTGTCTTACATTCTTTTTTTCATACTATCCTATTGATTGTTTAGATAAGTATATTGTTCATATTGTGCAAGTGTTGAATTCACATAAAGTCAAATCTAGAATTTTATAAACACTTTAAAACCTTAAACCAAAAAGTGGTAAACTATTCAACCCCCCTTCTAGTTTTCCACACTTTGGGAAAGAATTCAACTTTTCATGCTAGGAACTTCATTGACGAAACAGGAAAGAGAGTGTAAACTATATGATGAATTCGATAAGTTTGCTTATAAGAAGGGGGATACACTACGTGATTTCTACTTGAGAATTTCACTGCTGCTCAATGATATGAACATCTACAGATGTGAAAATGGAACAATTTCA
>BQNB010150204.1:0-16068 GCA_026074375.1 Tanacetum coccineum
TGGTATAAAGATTTACAGAGATAGGTCAAAACGTATTATAGGACTTAGTCAGGACACAAACTTAGATAAAATTTTGAAAAGATAAAAAATGGAGAATTCTAAGAAAAGGAATCTACCCTTACATCATGGCATAAAGATTAGTAAGGATCTATGTCAGAAAACTAATGAAGAACTAGACATAATGAGCCGAGTCCCATATGCTTCGGCTGTAGGATCGATCATGTATGCCATGACATGTACAAGGCCTGATGTCTCTTTTGCTTTGATCATGGTGAGTCGACATCAACAGAATCCTGGCAAAGGTCATTGGATAGATGTAAAGAATATTCTTAAGTATTTAAGAAATACTAAAGACAAGTTCTTAGTTTATGGTGAAGAAAAAGAACTCAGAGTGACTGGTTATTATGATGCAAGTTGGCAAACAGATAAGTATGATTGTCATTCACAGCTGGTTGGGTACTCTTGTTGAATGGGGGAGCGGTGACATGGAAAAATTCAAAGCAAGATATAGAGGTAGACTCCACATGCGAGTCTGAGTATATTGAAGCTTGTTAGGCTTCAAAGGAAGCTATATGGATGAATTTCATTAGAGATCTTGGAGTTGTTCCAACAGTACAAGACCCTATTGAAATATTCTGTGATAATGAGAGGGTAGTCGCCTTGACTAAAGAACCCACGAATCATGGAAAGTAAAAGCATATTGAAAGAAAATACCATTTTGTTCAAAGCAAAGTAGAAGAAGGATATGTGATTGTGAAGCACATACGATCAGAGGATAATCCAGCTGATCCATTCACAAAGGCATTGGCTAAGTCCAGACACGATGAACATGCTAGGAGCATATGATTGAAAGATAATACAAAGTTTTAGTTGTTAATTTGAATTTGAAACATTATAAACAATAATTGATATTATAATAGATTTGGTGATTAAATAATGGATATTTGTTTATTTGCATGTGTGCTACCATTTACTATTGTTTATCATTATGTTTCATTTTTGCATGTTTAGAATCCACTTCCTGAGTACTTAGTTTACTCAAACCTCCTTAGTCGTTCATACTACACAAAGTAAGTATTGATTTAAGACTGTCATGGAGTGTTAGTAGATTGTCTATAAAGATTAGACATAGCATAGAGAATGCTGCAACACTCATGAGTACTTAATGTGAATTAAGTATAGGAGAAACCCGTACTTAGAGAGATTACTTCATGGATTAATATCATGAGTAATTCCAAGATGATAATATCCTTTATTATTAAAATGGAGATACATCGAGTTTCTAGTTTTTCAAGTCTGTTATACTTTAGTTTATTCAAATGCTGCGCGTAAATGCCAGTTTTAAAGGATATGCTAAGTATGACATGATGAGTTGACTAGTTCTATGTATTCAAAGTTTATTTGTTCCTTTTGCCTAAATGGGAGAGCGATATCCATGGGCCCCTCGATGATTAGATGTTGACTTAAATATGCTAGGCCTGTCCCGGACTAAATTGATGTGTTCAATTCAATAGTCTCATATAGTCAAATAATTAGAAATTGGGAAACATAATGTTGAACCTAAAGATTGATTAAAATCCATGTCTCAGGTTTATACGATATCAGTAGAACAAAGAAATAGTTGATCACTTAACTAAGGGTTGTCTCTAAGATATGATTCAGAGTTCGACAGTTGCATTAGATGACACTCTTTACTTAGTTAATCAGGATAGACTTAGACCAATTATATATGATGACTTGTCTAAGTAGGAGACTGTTGGATTTAGTGTCTAAGTTCATAACTAATTGGTAAGACTGTCATTAAAAGTAGAGTCCTTTTTGGGTTGCCCTCAGTGAAGCGTTAAGAGAAATAATAAAGGAGAGATAATGTTAATTAGAATTAATATTATATTATTATAATTAATTAGTTTATTAATTTATTAATATTTGGTAAATTAATTAGAAGCTAATTATAAAGAAGCATGGGCTTATAACTAATCCTCTAATTCCTAAATCTCTCCCCTCTCCTTTGTGTTCGGTCGACTGAATTCCCTAAGGGATACGAATCCCTTAGTTGACCAATAAGTTAACTTCTGGTCAACTTTGCACTATCCAACTACGCATAGGATCTAGCCATAAACTAAACTAACGTGGTAATTATCCCCTTCAAACCTTTAGGACGATCAAACCAAAAAGCATTAAATGAAGAAGGCAATTTAGTTTATGCAACTAAACGCACATGATATTTAGGAGCTTGCATTATTGCAGGATTAAGTAAGTAACTTTATAAAAACCGTTATACGTGCTTAGGCTTAGTTATATCTTTGATTATGAGATCTATTATCAGGGTTTGGTATGCATGACCCTTATGTGTTTATTTATCGTCGAGCATGTTTGATATGTCATGCGAGTGACCATTAATACCCTACAGTGGTATTAGAGCCACCTTAATCATATATAACCTAGCCACGGTTCTTATAATTACTTCTTTTATCAAAAAAATTAGTACCATAAGTTTGGTTATATTGCTTGAGTCGTTTTGTGAATTTAGGGTTTTGGGGTTATTGATTTTTTTTCTTGACATCTAGGGTTTAATCACTATTGTGACTGAGTTTAGGGTTTTTATGTTTAAATCACATAAATCGATCCATGCCATTAGGGTTTCCTAAACCCTAAAGGATCCTACTTTATGAGGATACAAGGGTATCCATGATATGGAAACCTTAATTCCCGAGGGGGCTCAGATGAATGTGCAATATGTGCCGTCGCACATGACCTTCACTTAAAAGGGCCATATTTTTATTAGTTTTGCATATAGATACATATAACATTAAACATATATGAGCCATATAATTCAAGTTTATATGCAACTTCTCTTTATTTTACAAGTGTACGAATGTCTCTTTGTTGTTATTGCCTAGGGCGACTGAAAACCACGAGACGGTTGTCGTGTAGATCGCGAAAACTAAGTTGCCTATACTGTTTTTTTATGCAAGCGTTTTTGTTTCTGTTTATGAATATTATTTTAGTTATTTTTGGAAATGTGTAAACTTTACTAAAATATGCTAAAATTAATTTTGGAAATTTTAGGTTACCATAAGTTATGTCTCTTGTGTATGCAAGTGTAGTTGGAGTGGCACGCACCTCGACCGTTACATACTGAAATGGACCGTTGATGACCGAGTTATAAAGCTCTTTACCATTTTCCTTACCTCGTATATAGAGTAGCATACGGCTCTGCCATGAGTTATACTGACTCTTTTCGAGCATAGAAGGACGGTTATCAGCTCCTGCTACAATAACTTTCTCTGCCATAGTAGACATTTTGAATTGATTGATGTGTCAAACGATATTATAGGATCGTTTCAATAATTAGTGAGAGTTGTGTTATTGTGATGTTGTTTTAAGAGTTTTTTATTTGTGTTTTTGTTGTTGCAATTTAAGTTTTTGAATTTGTGTAAGTGAAGTGATCAAATCGCCTGAAAAGCTAGTCAATTTGCCTGATTAAGTGTATCAAACCACCTGAAAACTAGTCAAATCTCCTGTTGAAGAGTAATCAAATCGCCTGATAAAGCTTAGTCAAATCGCCTGATTAAAAAGTATCAAACCGTGGGATTTACTGATTCAAACCGCCTTGTAGTTGAACTAAAACCGTGGGATGAACTTAATCAAATCGCTTGATATACCTGCTCAAATCGCGGAAAATGGATGATCAATTTGCCTTACCGCGTAACTCAAATCACTGGAAAAGTGAGCTCAAATCACTTGAGAAAAGTGATCAAATCGTTGGATTTGAAGTGTCAAATCGCGTGAGATGAATACTCAAATCACCTATTCTACCAACTCAAATCGCGTGATTAAATTGCCTAAGTAAGTAATCAAACCGCCTGAATACCCTTAGTCAAATCGCTTGACTTGTTACTCAAATCGCTTGAACTTAGTATCAAACCACCTGAGTACCTGGTCAAATCGCGTGACAACTAATCAAATCGCTTGATAACTAGGACTTAAATCGCCTGATGACAACCTCAAACCGTGGGATTCTAGTGCCAAATCGCGTGATTCCGTAAAAAACCCAACGAGTCTAAACACTAAAAAAATCTAAATACCATAATTTTTAACGTTTTTACCTGAAATTTTTTGCAAAACTAAATATATCTAAGCTATATGTAATATAAAAACCATAACTTTAACATTTTTATTTTTTATTATCAAAATTTTGGTCACTTTTATTTTTGCATATAAAGCTTAAAAACATACTTTTTGGTAGATTTTTTCAAGTAAAATGCACACAATCAACACATAATCATCCCATGGCTCTGATACCAAATGTTAGTGATGAGGTGTCATTTTATACACTATTTTGGGGTCATTTAACCCATAAATCATGCAAATATGCCCAGATTATGTGCTTAATCATTTGTTTTTAGGTTTTTAGCACTTGGATGACATTTAGAGGAAATACGCGTGACTTAGGCTTATTTGGAGAAGAAATGAACAAGACAACATACCTACACCAAATCTCTTGAAGAATCATGCTCACAGAGTGTGGAGACGGTGTCGTAAGCATAAAGCGACGCCGTCGTGATCTATCTAGTGACGGCGTCAGGACGTAACCGACTTAAATCAGACCTAGAAGATTCTACTTTGTGACGGTGTCGCGACTATAATTGGATGCCGTCGCAGCGATTTCTCTAATAATATACAAAATCGAAATAAGGTTTTAGGTGTGTTACTTTGTATAACTTTTGGGGAGCCGAACCCTAAGTCTTTTGTCAGCTTTTAGGCCGTCTTTAGGGCTTCAAAACCCTATTGTACCTACTCTTAATCCAGGTTTTAATCAAGTAAGATTGTAATAATTCATTAATCATTTAAAGTCTGTCAAAGTTGTTGTTGAATGATCTAATGTGTTCTTGCTCCTTATAACATGTTATGGCTAAACCCTCCTTTGTATTTACTTATTGATTGCAATGAAAGTTGAATGCAGATCCTTTTACCGTTGCTTATCTTGTGATGAATGAGCACGATAGGCCTTTAGAAAACTATCCATAAAGATAATAAATGGCATAGACGTCTAGGGAAATGCGAGAAGTGTAGAAAGGATACCATCTGGTAACAGTCTTCATACTACCTTACCCCCAATATGGGTTTATCCCTCATAAGAAACTACAATTACATTATAATAACTCTCAGGCCTTGAAATAGTCTCAACTACTAACTAGATGTTTAGACCTTAAAGGAATAATAAAATAGACGTGGGTTCAGTGTATAGAAAAAAGTTTAGATCACGACGTAGAAATAACTTACACAGGTCATCACGAGTGTGACAAGGCAACATGATTAGGAAAGCATCTAATTAGTAATGCAAGATTAATAAATACAACTATCTATCATAAAGTTATCACTCAAGTATATAGATAATATTTTAGTTTTAATTAATTAGTTAAACAAACCAACCATCTATAACCCATGAATAGACTGCTATCCTATACATAAAAAAAATACAAACAGAATCATCTTTCAATCCCTAAGATCTCGGCTAAACCTTTGTTCGAGGCCAACCCCAACCTATTCCCTAGAGAACGATAACAACCCCCGAGTTCTTGCTATACTACGCTACAACGATTAGGTACACTGCATAGGGAGTTGTAAAACTTCATGTACCATGCATCAAGTTTTTAGCGCCGTTGCCAGGGAATAGTTAGGTTTCGAACTTAGTTTAGCTTAGTTATACTCGCTTGAATCCTTTCAAGTGAGATTTTATTTTTGTTATATTAGCTTTCTCGTAGTCTATATTTTCTTCGTGTTATTTGTTTCGTAAATCATTCTCGTCAACCACCATGGGAGACGCGAATCCTATCCGTACTCTTGAAGACTACTCAAGACCTAGCCACGAGGGCTATAGGAACACCATTGAACTCCCCGAAGGGAACAATATGGTACCTCTTCGATCCGACACCATCCGGTTGGTGCAAAATGGATGCTCATTCTATGGACTTCGGTCCGAGGATCCAAACCAACACCTCAAGGATTTCTTAAAACTTGGTGAAACTTATTGACCAATTATATAGTGCGAATAGGGAAATGAATCGCCTGCAATCTATTTCATTTCCCCTTCGCGATCAAGCTAGCAATTGGCTTGAACGTCTTCCTGCAGGATCCATCTCCACATGGGAGGATCTTCCTACTCATTTCCTTGCTCAATTCTTTCCACCGGGAAAGACTGCAAAACTCCGTAAAGACATCTTGATGTTCCAACAACATCAAGGAGAGTCTCTCTCTGAAGCATGAACTCGTTTCAAGGACTTACTTCAAAAAGTCCCTCATCATGCCATCGATCTTTGGCTCCAAATCTAAATCTTTTATGACCATGTTAATCCCGCCACAAGATGAACCATTGACCAATCGGCCGGTGGTAAGCTTCGTGACAGAAATGCCAAAGAATCCTGGGCATTATTAGAAGACATCGACCTCTATGACAACGAAAGTTGGAACAACCCAAGGGATTTCGCTAAGCCACTCAAGGCAATCTCTTTACCTCAAGATGTCCCAAGTACATCCGACCGCTGCCTCATTGAGCTCAAAAATCAAGTCCAACGCTTGATGGAAGCTCATCTTGTTCCTAAGCAACCAATTCAAGTAAAAAAAATCACTTCTTCATGTGAGATCTGCAGTGGTCCCCATGACAGTCAGTACTGCATGGAAAATCCCAAGCAAGCTTTTGTTGAATATGCATCCTCGCGTATCGATGAAGCGGGAGGTATGAGGTATAGTTTTAAACCCGAGAAAAACAATCTTGGTGACACCTACAATCCGTCCTGAAAAAGTTACCTAAACCTTGGGTGGAGACAACCCCAAAATTCTCAAAATAATTTATCAAACCTATCTAACCGGTTTCAGCCAAACGGTTCGTTCCCGAACCGCTCCTTCAACAAAAATCATCAAAGTTTTAACAGTTAAACAAATATTGAAGGATTGGTGTCCAACTTCATGGCATCTCAAGACGCTAGATTGTTCAAGTTTGAAGCCGATTTCAAACTACAACAAAGCGAGATGACCAACAAAATCGACACAGTATTGAAGGCCATCACTGGTCGAATGGCAGGAGCGCTTCCTAACGACACGGTTAAGAACCTAAAACTAAATGTTAACTCTACCTCTCTAGTTTTGTCTGCTCGTTCTTGCCTAACAGAAGACCCACAATACTCAAGCCAAATATACAGTTCGATCAACACTATCACAATATGTCCTAAGCAACCAAATAAATATCATGTTGACAAGCCAAAAGAAGAACGGTGAAACGAGGAGGGCAACACCGAAAGTATCAACACCATTGAACTTGAGGAAGGACCAAAGAATAGACCACAACTGGAGCCGAAAGACCCAGCTGCTACTAAAAAAATAGGATCCATCGGGTATGACGAGGAAAAGGAAGTTGAGTGGAAAGATGCTGAAGAGAATCTAGATTTAATTGATACAAGTGAGGAATCAGTTTATGAATCATTGATTAAGGAGATGCCTAGATGCTCATTAAATTATGACTTTAGGATCAGGAAGGGTGACCCAAGAAACCTTAAAATTCCCTGCATGATAGGACATAAGTTCATGGCTAACGCCTACATTGATGTTGACCTACCCATGAATATCATGTCCTTGGCCTATTATAACTCTATTCGGAAGGATGTATACGAGTATAGAGGAAGAAATTTCATAGGACTCTGAAGAGACATGCACCTATTTGTAGGAAATATGATTTACGTTATGGATTTCGCCATTCTGGAAAATATTGAGACTAATATTGACCCTAGTTTATCCCATGTGGTGTTTGGACGGCCCTTTGTAGAAATTGCCTGCCTAGCTATGAATAGGAAACACGGGTTAATGACTTTAACAGATGGAATTAGGGAAATTACATTCAAAACACCATATAAGGATCCGGAAAGAAATGAACTGACTAGCGAAGGTCATGACTTATTATAATCTAGGGTAATACTTAGTGAGGATGACTATGATAAAGGATGTAGGAGGCCATCTGATTTAGATAATGGGTTTTATATGGGTACCTTTAAATTGGGACCTCAATACCGAACCGGTCTTAAAAAAGGAGACAATGAAAGTGAAATGAATGATGAAGGAGAATTCACATAAGAACATGTGACTTCGAGTCTAGCTACAAGACTTGCAAATAAAGAAAAGCGCTTCTTGGGAGGCAACTCAATGTTTATTTTTCCGCATTTAGGAGTGTCTTGTGATTTAATTCTTCTCGTTCATTCTTTTATGTTTGAATCAATTTTGTAATCATGCTTTGCTTTGTTTTTAACTTTGTCTTAATGACAATCAAAGGTATTTTGCATTAAATAAGTGTAGGGGAAAATATCCGGTTTTTAAGAACAAATTCAAACATATTAAATAAATTATTTAGATTAATTCGCGTCAGTTTCGAGTCATATGATTGTAATGATTAATCCCAGGTTTTACGCAGTGTTTTACACAGGATATAACTAACAAAATTGCGTACAGAAAAATTTTCAAGAAAACAAAGAAAAAAATCTTTGCAGTGGCTGGAGAAGACGTCAGAATTAATCCTGATGGCGTCACGCCCCCAGCCATGTGAAAATTTGAAAATTTTCAATTATTTTTCAAAAATAAATTGTGCAATATCTAAAATTTGTAATTATCTTGTAAACCTGCAGAAACTTATGATTACATCATCATTTCCATCCTATCTTTACTACTTTAACAGAGTCAAACCCTAAAATCTTGTTGTATATATATCTATCCCGCCGATTTTATGCCTGGTGTAGTTGTCTTTGTCTTTGATTACATGTTATATTTGAGGAGAAGAAGCTTGGAAGTTCTTAGGAAGTTTCATTAGACGATTCTTGGAGGAAGATTTAACCAGTTATCGCATGTTTCTTCTTCATTATTGAGCAAACCAGGGGAGTACTAGTTTCTTTTCTCTTTATTCGTTTATACGAGTACTTTTAAGAACATTGAGGGCAATGTTCAACTCAAGTCTATGAGGGAATAAGCCTTAGAAACTATTCCTTTAATTGCCATTTGCGTTGTCCTTAAAATGATGGGTAATATATCGAAACATAGCATAGACAGTAATTTTAACCAAAATTTAATTTTTTTTATAACACATACCGACGAAAACCAAGTATTAATAGCGTCCCATGGATATGAATTTATAAGACTAGCACAAAGTATGTGCTATTCGCCCTCATCAGTTCTAAGTTCCGCTCCACCGATCATGTTTATGTGTCATGCACAAACCTATGGTAGCTATCTAGATTATGTTTGCGCATCTGAGTGACTTCACAATTACAAACCCTATCTGAGTGGCTTGTGTGAATTAAAAATCAAACACATTCCCTTGTGAGGTGCTCTGTTATGTGTCTATGCCTGAAAAGTTATCTAAACCAGTAAATACTTGTTAAATCCAAATTCTTCTCCATGTCACGATAAATGATCTTGTTTTTCTCGCTTTTAATTGCTTGAGGGCAAGCAACCGCTAAGTGTGGAGGGATTTGATAACCCCTAAATTATACATGTTTTAGCGGCGTTATTTATATATATTTTATCATTTCTTCTGAACTTTCGATACTTAATAGCATAAATTATGTTCAGGTTCACTTGTAGTCATCTCGAGCTCAAAAGAAACAAAGTTCAAGTATTTATGCATATCGGAAAGCAAGATAGAAGAAAAAGAAAAGACTAAAGCTGAAAAAGACCTAAAGTAAGCCGCACTTACCATTTGTGCGCCACACTTCCCATCGAGTCCAATTAAATGAAGACTGCATTTAATCACCAAGTACGCCACACAAATAACTTTGTGCGCCGCACTTCCTATCAGAACTATGAAGACGAATTAAATGGAATTAAATACTCCTCGCATTTACACCCTAAGTGTGTCGCACAATATTTCAAGTGCGCTGCACTTCAATCCAAAATCAGCCTATAAATAAAGACGAATTTTCACCTCCAAATGATTCCTCGCTTCATTCCTATCATTCCTTCAACCATAATCATCCTACACACAAATCATTCAATCATCATTCCAAACCTCTCATCCATAAACACCATACAAGCTTGAAGATTGAAGATCAAACAACGAAGAACGAAGAAGAATATCATAATATTTAGTAGAATAAAGGTTTTACTACGATTCTATACTTGTTATGGGTAGAATTTTGATCCATATTCTTACCCGGACATAGTATGTTTCTTGTTTATCTATTTGCTTTTGTTATGAACTTCATAGCCATGAGAGGCTAAATCTCTCATGACTACTCGGTGAAAATTATATAATGAATGAGCATTTGGTATAATTATGATCTTGTTAATCTTAAGCTTATGTTATAATCCTATCGTGTCTAAATCTTATCAATTTTGATTATAAACTTTGATTTATACTCACACCAGTATAGGTCGAAAGACCCGTTATAAACTATATAGTTTTAAAGATTTGTCTATGATCTTTATCGTCTGTGACGAGAAATCCACTTACGTTATTTGAGAGGCTAAATCTCTCATGACTACTCGGTGAAAATTATATAATGAATAAGAGTTTGGTATAATTACAATCTTTTTAATCTTAAACTTATGTTATAATCCTATCGTGTCTAAATCTTATCAACTTTGATTATATACTCATGCCGGTATAGGTCGAAAGACCCGCTGTGAACTATATAGTTTTAAAGATTTGTCTATGATCTTTATCGTCTGTGATGAGAAATCCACTTACGTTATTTGATAAGAAAAAAATATTTAATATAATAGTAACTGGATTATTTGAGTGACACATTTGATCGAGTTAACTAAACATAAGTCTTAAGTTAAACAAGTGAATTTGTGAAAACATGTTGTGACGAGAAAACACTTTTTATAAATTCAAGTACTAAGGTTGAGATTGTAACTCTTGCCATTGCTTACGAATTATATGAAATCATTCGAGTAGTCAAATTTCTCATTATTGAGTTCAATTCAGTTTATTTCAAATCTGTTAAAGTTTATTTTTCAGCTGATTATTTGACACTACGCAGATCCCTATGGACGACCTGGTCTTACCTAAAAAGAATGTACTACATACGTGGGTTTTACTTTTACCCGTGTGTTTCCATCTAATAACCGGTAATCTCAGTCTTATAAATTTAAAGATTTTGGAACACATCAGCGCTTGTGTATAAAGTTCCTCCCGTGTAGATTGGAACAAAATCAATTCGAATTGGAACCGTTTCACCATCTTTGCGATGTCAAACAACGCTTCTTTAGTCTCTTTATTGCCATTCTTTTTTATGAATAGTAAATCTAGTCCGAACACTTCTGGTGATGAATAGTAAAACCCGACATAAATAGTACAACTTTAATTTTTAATTTCTTTATTTAATCTCATAATCAAGGTTGCGATATCAAATGATACAAACCAAATACAAAAAAGAGATAATAGAGCAATAAAAATAGAATTCTCGACATTCGAGAGGTCGAATAAGCTCTCCCAATTGATATGAAATCTATAATCCATAATAATACTGAGCATACTTGTATTACAACCCTTATCATGTATATATATATATATATATATATATATATATATATATATATATATATAATACTTTTAGCACAAGTCGGATTATAATCTTTATTTACATAAACCATATTTAGTAAATAAATAAAATTATTCTAATACATAGTTAATAATATTCCTATAATTAGTAATTCCATGAATTATATCAAATTCAAACATCACTAGGTACAAATTGTTGGAGAAATTTTCAAAATATATTATGTTAAAATCATTTTAACTTTGAGTCTTAGGAAAGAAAAGAGTGATTTGTTATGTTTTGGTGTTTATCCATGAAATGGCTATCAGCGAAAGTTTTTCTATCACAAAACCGTAGCTAATGAACCATTCTTTTTGTAAAGACACATTTATTCAAAAATATGGTAGTTATTTATGTTAAAAGGGTGACCATAAGTAAGCCATCATGACTGTTTCAAGATCTATCTATTAGCGACAGTTTTTTCTGTCACTAAGTCGTTGCTGAATCGTCGCTATTTGCACCTTTTTGAACCGTTGTGACTGTTATGAACAAATGTGTCTCTAAGGCCATTTGAAGGGGTATTGTGACTAATTTTTAGGGTTACCATAGAGCCTATAAAAAGGGATGAATTTTCCATTTTGGAATCATCAAAACCATCAAATTCACATAACAAACCTCTTTTCGTTACACCCGATTGCTACAATTTATATTGCTATACAAGTATAAATTGTAGTATCTTGAAATCCTTGATAACTTGGTAGTTTATCCGGATTACCACCACTTCATGTAGTGTTGATAATGTTGAGATATGCTCATGTCATACGGATATTTATACGGCTAGGAATACGTAGGCCTACGGGGGTCATAAAAGTATACATGTAGATCTTATTCTATTAATATGTATAATAATATAAGTGTATATTTATTATATTTATTAATACTCGAACGATAGAATACTTAACGGTCGTTAATTAGTTCGTTTACGAATAATTACCATTAAACCCTTTAATCAATATGTAATGTACATAATAATTAAATAAAATCAAAAAGTTAACTATGGGAGCTTGTTTGGGGTTAGGTTGGCCAGCCAAATACAAGAGAAAAGAAGGGGTGGGATTTTCGCCTAAGTTACCATAATTAAAGCCCTAATTCCACCCCTATATAAAGAGATCAATTGTTTTTATTTATCTCCATCCATTCTCTCTTCTCTTCTTTCTAGCCGTCTTAAGGAAACCCCACGAAGGGAATCCAAACTTCGATATTCTAGTATTCGGTATTCGTTAGTTCGAGGCACTAACATCCGGGTGATATTGGTTAACGTATAGTGTGGATACACGTAGAGGTTGCTTCCTTTAGTAACTCGGAAGGTTTCGGTTTTGCACGTTGTAATACACGTACGTATTTTTAAGAAGCCCCGTTTCTTCCATACCTTGACTGCAATATGGTATGCTTTCCCGTTTAAGTTTTATGTTAATTATATTGGCTATATGTGTTTATATTCCACTGCGTAGCTCATATATTATTATGTGTAATAATAGGTTGTTATATCACTAATTCCAACAGTGGTATCAGAGCCGTTCGTATAGCTTTATAATTACATAAAAAGGGTAAAAAATGCTTTAAAACGCATATTTGTTATATTTTTCTTGTTTTTATGTGTAACCCCTTTATGGTTTTATTTTTGTGAAAATAAAAACTCCTAAGAGTCACTTAAAATCTGAAAAAATTAACATGGTTTGCATTTTACATGATTATACATGCTTATTATGTAGTTTGACTTATAATTCGCGTTTATTGACTTATTGTTGCTTATTTATTTTTATAAATTGTTAACCATGTTTTTATGTGCATGTAAACCATGGTTCATTAAGCTTAATATGTGTATTATGCATTATTGATAATGTGGTATGCTTATTTGATGTTTAAAGCCTTGATACGCCTTGAATTTGCATAAGTGATTGATTATTTTTAAGTGTTGATTTCTTGATCTTCTCCGACTTAAAACTGATTTTCCGACAAACCGTAAGGAGTTGGATCATGAAATATTTTTTTGAGAATTCACAACTCTAGTAGCAAAAACTTTCATGTTTAGTGCAAAAAGCTGGGAATACTTTTTCTTTGCCTGCTCATGGTCCAAAGTCGGAAATTCTAATCAATTAACTTTTAAAATTTTCTTGTTTACATCAAGTATAGTGACCTTTGCAACTGAGAAATCGATGTATGTATACCACGTGTTCTAGGATGATTCCGACAACACGTTGGGGTCTTATTTTGGTGTTTGATGCGCATATTGGTTGTGTTTTAATGTGCATTAAATGTCTACTTATTTTAGTATAATTAATTGTTCGATTTGGTTTTGTTATATATAAATGTGGCGTTTTATTTATATATGTGCAAAAAATGATTTTCAAAAATTAATATGGAATAAAAGCACTCGATCATTATGCTAATTGTATATATATATTGATATGTATACTTTGCAAGATCATGTTGCGATATATATGTAAACTTGTTATTTTTGCAGCGTTCTATAACGCAGGGGTTTAGTGGTTTATGAAAAGGAACCCGCAACGTAACAAAGCAAGAATAAACATTTTTACGTCAACGTTTTAACAATATTAAAAGTACGTGGTAATCATTACTACGTTTTGATTATTTCTCATGAGGATTTAACCTTATCTGTAGTAATTTTACTTATACTTGAAAATATTTTAAATGTATTAACCCTAATTTTATAGATCACATATGGATTATAAAATATAAGAGATGTTTTTATACATAGAAATTTAAAACGAATATGAACATATGTTTTAAAATTGATAGTTTTATAAGGATATATGCATGCTTTCTTATACGCAATTTTTTGGTACACTTATTTTTATCAAAATTTTATACCTTTTCTTACTAAGTCATTTGCCATCCAATGCGTAAATAACACTTGCATATTTCTTTTACACTTCTTGAGAAGTAGGTGAATTACTGATGCGGTTGTCGTAGGACTTCAACAAGAAGTTTTACAACTCCCTAGGCAGAGTACCTAACCGTTGTAGTGTAGTAAGGCAAGACTCGAGGGTTGTTATCGTTCTTTAGGGGAATAGCACTGTGAAGGCCGGATCGAATGTTCACTAAGGTCAAAGGGTTGAAGGAAGATTATTTTTGTGTTTTTATATTTTTTGAAAGCAAGTAAAATTTTGGTTTTAGAGAGGTTTTGGTTTTAAGCTTAATTAAACTAATAAAATAAATAACAATTGTACAATGAAGCGTATTTACCTAGGATGCACTACTCCTTGCTAGCTGTCCAATTTTACCTATTGCTTTGTCACTCTTGTGATGTAATGTGTAAGTATTTCCTAGGTCATAAACGAATTACATGAATCCACCATCTATGAAATATTCCGTTAAGGCAACGCACAAGTAAGGTAGTATGAAGACTATTACAATGCCCCTAAGAGTATATTACATGCATTAAAACACTTAAGAGGGATCAACCATATTAAGGGTAAGGTAGTATAAAGACTGTTACCGATGGTATCCTTTCTACACACTCACGTTTCCCTAGACGTCTATGCCAGTGTAATATTTTATGGCTAGTTTTCTAGAGCCTAACGCGCACATCCATCAACAAGAAGCAATAGAAAACAAAAAATATAAACTATAATCAATTATACTCATTGAATATCTCACAAACAACAAGATCTAATCAACTAATGACAAGTTTCATGCATTCCCAAATAAATACTAGATTAATTAGCCAAGCATACTCAAACAAGAGAAATCATAATCAACAAAGGGAATTGAAGACATGAATTAAAGATATAAGTGTTAATTCAAAACAATTGCCAAGTTATTTATTGGATTGAATTAGGTCTTCTAAGTTGCTAGAAAAACACCTACCCAAACCCTAGAATCGGACTTAGGGTTGGGGGCTTGATAAAAACGAAGTTATGAGGCTATATTTATAGGCAAATCCTAATTCGAGCTTCACGACGCCGTGACCAAAATTCTTAAAGCCGTCGCGCCTTTAATTTTCAATAAGTTGTAGATTTTCTCGTTGCTATCGCGTGGGCTATTGAATCATCGAAATCCAAGTTCGTATGGAGGAGTTATGACCAAAACAATATCTGGTACCTTCGCGCGCAAGTGGAATGGTCTTCTTTATCTTGTGACGCCGAATCTTCTAGGGCTTCTTTAGGTCGGCTTTGTTCTGACGTCGTCGTCAAATCTTTAACCCCGTCGCTTTATAATTCGTGACGCCGTCGCTTGGAACTCGCGACGTCGTCTCCATGCTCTGTATGCATGATTTCTTTAAAGGATTTGGTGTAGAGTCGTAGTCTTGTCCGTTTCTTCTTTCTTCTCCAAATGAGCCCAAGTCACATGTATTTCTTCTAAAAGCCATCCAAGTGCTAAAACATGAAAACAAACGATTAAACATGTAATCTGGGCATATTTGCATGATTTAGGGAGTTAAATGACCCCGAAAAAGTGTATAAAATGACACCTCATCAAATACCCCTACACTTGGGATTTGCTTATCCTCAAGCAA
>BQNB010150205.1:0-16068 GCA_026074375.1 Tanacetum coccineum
TTCGGGTGGGTCGTGCGTCATGTTGGATATTTCCACAAAAGGTTTCCCTAGTACTACTTGTGACAACGTAGGGTCTATAATTGAAATGATATCCTCAACAATCATGAAGTCTACGATATAGGTGAAGTTTCCTACGAAGACATGCATTCCCTTGATCCTTCTTGTGAAATTGCTAACTATAGATCCCACTTGAATATAGATCTTTCTACCCTGTTAAGGGTTGTAGCCAATATGGATAAATCCACACAAACTACAGGAGAAACAATGACTATGAACACTATAAGTTATGCGGAAACTAACTTATAATGCTAAGAAGAACAATGAATATTGATAACTAAACTTTTGTATTAATCTGCTAAAACGATTACAGATTACTAACTATAAGATTACATTTTGATGAGAGAGATATATTTTCTAATGCCGTAGGGTTCCTTTTATAGACCAAGGATAAACCCTAACAGACTTACAAAACGCGTAAAAGATAATGCATATCTTTTCCTATAATATCTCAAGCATATCTCTTAAACGGTACTAACTATTTTGTACTGACGGTACAAACTAATACTAACTAATACTAACAGTACAAACTATAACTGTCAGTACTAACTTTATAACTAACAGTACTAAGTTAGGAAAACTATAATTCCCAACAATCCTCCCCTAAACATGATTGTTTAACTTGTTTAACTTCATGTTTCTTTGGTTTACTCTTCTTGAACTATTGGAGGATGTATCCAAACACTCTGTCAAATCTTGATCTGATCTTTGATAATTTTGACATCTTTAACTATCCCTCTTTATCAGCAACATGTCTTCTCAGCAACACAGCAACATCCAACTAAGTTGGCTTTGTAGTTTTTGGCAAACTACCAGCCATTAACGGATTTGATATTCCTTTACCAGTAGCCGTTTGCTCTCGGATAGCCAATTCTTCATTGTAAACAACAAGGTAAATTGAGAACCTTATTGTTTTTAGTAAACTATCAACTATCAATGGATTTAATTTGTCTTTACCAAAAACCGTTTGCTTTTGGACTAGTCAATGCTTCATTGCCATAACATAGTGCATTGATAACCATATAGTTTTTAGCAAACTATCAGCGTGGGAAGGTCGCGGAGCCGAGAAAGTTGTGAGTGGATACCAATAGCATCACAAATGTCTCTAAATTTGTACTTTATAATCAAATTCTTGACCATGAATCCGTTAGGATGAAATGATGTGGACAACCTTTTTTAGACATGAATCTTTTTACTCAAGGAGTTCAAAATGGATCAAAGGCTTCAATTAAGTTTATAAAAAATCTATTCAAATATAAACTTGAGCAGTCCTTGACAATGACCCAAAGTGTAGAAGTTACACCATCTATAACTTAGAACAGACCGAAGGACCAAATAAGTCATAAGATACAGTACTAGACACATCGTAGTATGAAAAATGATTTTGGATTGACACGTGTAACTTTATAATTCCTATGGAACCAGAGCGCCACAAAAATGATTTCTACAAAATTTTTAGCTTAGGTAAGAGTTTCTAACAAGACTCTTTGGAAGACAGCGAATGAATAGTCGCATATTGGTGTGACCCTCTCGATGACATAAGGTTAAGTATCATCCAATTTAGGTTATGCAGAAAACTATCTTTATCTGAGTGCCCATTTCATTATATATAAAGAACCTTATTCCTTATCCTTCTTCCCTAATGGTACTGTCGTTTACATGCGGTTGTCCGTTAGACTCAACACAAGTTTTACAACACCGCAGGCAAGAGCACCTAACCGTTGTAGTGTAGTAAGGCAAGACTCGGGGGGGTTATTAGGGGAATAGGTTGGGAAGGCTCGAACAGAATCTAACAAAGGTCTACGAGGTTGAGAAAAGATTCTTTTTGTATTTTTATTCTATAGAAAGCAGGTAAAATCATATGGTTTGAGAGGTTGGTTTGTTTTATCTAATTAAACTAAATTATAATCTAAACTACTTTAGTGGTAACTTATATGGTAAACGAACATATTTACATAATCATGCATTACTCCTCAGATTGCTTCTCCTAATCATGTTGCTTTGTCACACTCGTGATGATCTGTGTAAGTATTTCCTAAGTCATGAATGAATTACACGAACCCATCGTCTATAATATTCCATTAAGGCAACACACAAATAAGGTAGTATGAAGACTATTACAAGGCCCCTAATATTATATTAAATGCAATTGAAATATCTTAAGAGGGATCAACTATATTAGGGGTAAGGTCGTATGAAGACTGTTACCAACGCTAATCCTTTCAAACGCACGATCGCATTTTTCCCTAGAACGTCAATGATAATTTAATATCTTATGGCTAGTTTTCTAAAGCCTAACGCGCACATCCATCACAATAAGCAACATTAAAAGGATCTACAATCTAAGTTCATTTTTGCTATTACTTATTCTGGTCAATCATAAGGTAAATACTAACAGATCTAGCCTTGCATGGAAAAAAGAAGAAAGCAAGAATCTATCATATAAAACACATATACATTGATACGGTTGCCGTTAACTTCAACAAAGTTTAATATACAACTCCCTATGCAGAGCACCTAAATCTTTAAATTGAAGTATATCAAGTACTCGAGGGGTTTTGTCCGTTTCTATAGGGAATCGGATTGGGAAGAGCTCAATCAAGACGAACAAGGTCCTACATGTTTGGAAAAGATTCTTTTTGTATTTTATATTTTTATGAAAGCGAGTAAATATCATGGTTTGAGAGGTTTGGTTTGTTTAACTAATTAAACTAAATATAATCTAAACTACTGGTGATAACTTTATGAAAAAATATGTATTTACTTAATCATGTACAACGCCTTAGAATGTTTCTCTCTAACTCATTTGCTTTGTCACAATTGTGATGATATTGAACGAATTTCCAAATTCATGAACGGATTACACGAACCCGCCGTCTATACATATTCCGTTAAGGCAATGCACAAGTAAGGTAAGTAATGAAAGAATCTAACAAGGCCCAAAAGAGTATAGATAAATGCAATTGAAAATCTTAAGAGGGATCAACCATATTAGGGGTAAGGTAGTATGAAGACTGTTACCGATGATATCCTTTCTACACACTCATGTTTCCCTAGACGTCTATGCCAATTTAATATCTTATGGCTAGTTTTCTAAAGCCTAACACGCACATCCATCATAAGAAGCAACATTAAAAGGATCTACAATTTAAGTTTCAAACAATCATAAGTAAATACAAAGGAGGGTTTAGCCTAGCATGTTATAAAGAAAGCAAGAACATAAATCAATCAAACAACACATAGACATATTAAAAATGAATAAAGATAAACAATCTTACTTATTAAAACATGGATTAAGGTCAGTTACAAAAGGGTTTTGAGGCCCTAAAGATGTCCTAAAAGCTGCTAGAATATAAGGTTCGCTCCCAAAAGTTATACAAAGTTACACACTAAAAACCCTAAAATCGGTTTTGTATATATAAGAAAAGCGTCGCGACGGCGTCATGTTGTAGTCGTTGACTCCATCCACAAGTTGGAATCTTCAGACCATTATAAGTCGAGATCTACGTCCTTGACTACGTCGTCAAATTCATGACGCCATCGCCATAAAAATGTGACGCCGTCACTTGAAGCTTGCGACGCCGTCTCCGCACTTTGTGTGCACAATTCTTCAAGATAAATGGTGTAGAGTCATAGTCTTGTTTGTTTCTTCTCCAAATGAGCCCAAGTTACGTGTATTTCCTCCAAATGTCATCCAAGTGCTAAAAACCGGAAAATAAACAGTTATGCACATAATCTGGGAATATTTGCATGATTTAAAGGGTATAAATACCACAAAAATAGTGTAAAAAAAGTGACACCTCATCAAATACCCCTACACTTGGGGATTATGCTGTCCTCAAGCTAAAGGGCATTCTACCTAGACAAAGCCAATATTAAGTGGCAATTTACCTACTCTTTAAAAGCAGTTTACTACAAACTTCTAGACTATAGTAAAAAAAAGCACATAAAGTTATATACTAAGATGTGTTGACGTTTATGATGTATTTAAATTATTGATTATCAAGTATTAAACTTATATATAGCCCGACAGTATCCTAAAACAACTCTTTAATGACAGTGTACCATGGTTAAGAATGTAGTTTCATTGTAAGATAGGGTGGCGCACACTAATAGGCGAGAAAGTTAACCTTATTTTCATTCACTATTTAATTTAGCTAATTAAGTCTAATTAATATTTAATGATAATTCTAGAAATAATTAAACCTAGAGTTCTAATGAAAAAGGAGGTTTCAGCCTGTAGACTTGCAGCAGTGATTTTGTGCGACTAAAATCAATTCAATACACCATAATCACACAAGAAGATAAACAGAAGAAAAAAGAGGCTGTCAAGCCAAAGTGAAAGAAAATTGATTAGCCATATTAAATCCGATATAAACGTTGGATAAAATTGTTTAGTAGCAAAAGTGCATATTGCTCGACATGCAAATCTTCTTAAGACTTAGGCTGAACACTTCCTAATACCTAGACACATTACACCTTTACATAACCCACGCCATCTACATAAAGCATCATTTTAGTGTAATTATCACACTATCTAGGGAATATAAAAGCAATGGTTGAACTGGTTAAACCTAGCCCATCGAGACAAACCCACCTTACTTGCTTGAACATATTTTATATACTAGTAGTCCACTGTCTAAGTCTTTACCAATTGATTATGAATGTACTCGTTGATCTCGAGGGTTACCTGCCCGTCCAACTAAGCTCACTAATCTAAAGGAAAAGATTAAAACCATTATATAGTGATCCCATTTCTAGATATAAAGAGCAGATAATGGAGAGCCATCCTAGTATCTAGATCACTTTTTTAGTACCTCACAAGAACCCAGTGAAAGAAGTGTCGCAAGAATCTAAGCACATAAAACAAGTAAGAATTGATAAACTTAATTAAACAATCACTGATGGAAAAAATAAATCAAACAGGATAAAGAAACAAACCAAACATTAAATCTTCCATTAAAATGGCTAAATACCACAAATGGATAATAGCCCATAACCATTGTAAAGATACAAGAAAAAATCAGAACAACCAAGGTTATCACAACCGAGTTAACTAATTATACCCAAAAATTGAATGATCACAAAGTATCGGTAAATACACAGTGTTCTTTTATTAATTAGAGTAACGAGCTCTGACCTTGGCTGCTCTTTGTCTCTCAAAAAATTGACTTTTATGTAATATTGGTATAGAGAATATTAATAAGGCACAACTGAATAACTCATTTTTGAGTCTTCAATTTATAGTCCTCAACTTAAAATGACGTAGTACGACCGTATTGAGTGAAGTCAATACGGCGTATTGGGTAAATTCCTTTGAGTGCGCTCTACGTTCACAATCAATCAGTAATAACTGTCGTCAATCACATTTACTACAGGATCTTTGAATAGTTAGAACCAGGCTGATACGACATCTTAAGTCAGCAGGATATTTCGTATCGGGTAATAGAACGAACGCATATTCTTGTATGAGTCGCTAGACTGGATACGCCGAATCTTCTTTAGTATGATACGACGTATCTAGTCAGAATAAGCAATCTTCAAATATCTTCGTTTAAGCTCTGAAATATGCACCTTTTAGCTTGTTCTTCACAATGTACTCTGTAATTACTGCAATTAACAACTTTAAGCAATTAAGTAACAATTCTTGCAATAATTAAGTAAAAGTGGGTAATTTTCTTAGGATAAATGATGCTATAAAAGTAACGTTATTTGATGTCATCAAATATCCCCCCACTTGAATCCTACTTGTCCTCAAGTAGACTCTAGGAATTTATTGAAAATGTATCCCAACCGAGGTTAAGGATTTTTCCTTTAAGCATTCTTTCATTTAATCACATGTACAAAACCAAGCACCTCTCGAAATATAGGAAATGAAAACACTCAGATCACTCAACTAATCTAGGTGGTAACATTTTATTAGGTACGCTCAATTTCTCAGTCATGATTAGTTTTCTATCATATACTTGGCAAGGATACACATCTCCCCACCACTAAGAGCTAAGATAACAGGTTCAAAAAGTAAATTTTGTTAATATGCTTACTGTTTTGTATTACTCTCATTTAAAAAAACCTCTATTCGATACCAATAGATCTAAGAAAATGTGACAAAGACCAACATACACATCCGTAACTGCACGGAATAAGACACACTGAAAAGTATACTGCCATTTAAACCCTTAACTCTAATAAGCAACAGAAATATGATTGTATCTTATTCCAAATTTTAATAAACTAGCAAGGGTCAAAACAAATATACCTGGTTCGTAAAAAGTGACGGAATAGAACATATAAGAATGCATAAACCCCCCACTGAGTACAACCAAGGTCTTCGGAACAAAGAGTAAAATATGGAAGGAACTCTAACTTTCTCCCTCCAAAAGTAATAAACCAACAAGGTGGTTGAATCACACATACATGTCCGTAACGATGGAATAGACATGTATGAATCGATCACATCCTCGTTCGAGTAAAACCTAAGGTTAGTTGTTAGGAAAGGGAAATAAAATTCAGAAAACAAATAGATTAAGCCTGAAGAAATAAGGTGTATAGTTGCTAGTAACTTTCCTGACCGTTTTATGATAAAGACTCAGAAATATATACATAAACGTCTCGATCATAGAATGACAAAGACAACCTAAGTTGGCGTTCCCATAACGGTCAACTTCTCAATCATCAAACTTTACATACTTTTTTTTTTTTTTTATTTTTTTATAAGAAAATAGGTTGATATCGACTCGACTTTTTATAACAACAAACTAAAAATCCTTTGATTTTTACCACGTATTAACGAATAATCGATCCTCTGAGTAATTTATCGGTTTAAGTTCAAGGAACCGACTGTCTTCATTCTTTCCTTTTTTTTGCTGCAATTTTCTATTTTTCCATTTTTTCATAACAATATGAATCTCGGTGCAATTTCACTGTTTTCACCATCATATATTTGTCCATAATAATTTTTTTCTTTAAACACATAATCTCTTTGGACAAAACATAATTGCAAAAGTAGAAAAATACATGAGCTACATACTTCTACATTATCATTGCATTATGCAGTTTCTCGACCTAACCAGAGACATAAAATTTCACTTTGACACAGGAAATACAAAACTTTACACAAAAGCAAACTAGCAACTATTGAATAAATAGGCTTAATCAACAAGAGTATGCTAATGTGTATAGGTGTAACACAATAAACTTGGTGTGAAAAGACATAATGGCTCAACAAGATATTCTAGGGGTAGTTTACACTTATATAATAGTAAGCAAGGGTTATCCGAGGAAAAACAAACCAGTGGTAGTTAGTTAATATTACAAAACATATAGGCAATTTGAGTGATAATCCTAAAAAATTACCAGTTAAACAGTTACTCCATCTAAATCTAAATAGTACATATCTTTGTGCTTGAGTGAAAAAGATTCTTGAAATTATTTTTTTTAACCAATTTAGGCGCTATACCAAGCCAAGTTCTAAAGTCCACTACATCACTGGCACACTCATAATTTTTATGGATTTTTTGGTAAACGTTTGGAAATGGAATAGGCTTAATTCTCACAATTTGACATTAAGGGTTATTGTGCGCGAGGTCAAGTAATTAGCAATTTTTACAAAAGTATACTAAAAGAATTAAATTTGGCATGATTTTAAGCATATAGCGTATTTTGTTATAAGAATGACAAGTAGGTGTTCTAATTCTCCATCCCCCCACTTAAATTATACAACTTCCTCGTTGTATAGATGAAATACTAATTAAAGAAAATGCGAAATAGAAATAGACAGGAACTCCCCTGATATTTTGCTTGGGATGATTCTCCAATTTGGGTATCTTGAGCAAAAGGTGTTTGGAAAAAGGCATCAGAATGCCCGTATGATTTCAACACACTCTTTACCCAGAGTAAACCGATCACTAATTCATCGATTTTGTTACAGCAAGGTCCTACATAAAAGTTATAGAAGACAAAACATGCAATTCTATCTTGGTTTTACAATGGTTACAATGCAGAAAAATAAACACACATACTGTACAGGGAGTCAATACGCCGTATCCCAAACCCAAGGATACGCCGTATTGCAGCCTGTATAAACAAAACTGTCTAAATACGGGTCTGATTGCCAAATACATCGTATCATATAATGAATACGTTGTATGGACAATTTGACAATAATGTTTAAAGTGCAGGAATTTAAATACAAAAATTAATGGACTGATAACGTCCAGACAGGTCCATACGCCGTATCCATAGAGGTTTGATACGCCGTATGGAATGTCTGGGAAGACAAACTCATCAAACAATTAAAAATTACAACTGGTCGGGTTGTCTCCCGATAAGCACTTTTCTTTTAGCTAGTCTTTAAGTTAGACTTTTCTTCAGCTCTTTCATTCTTAATTCATTCTTGTCATGGTCCACCCTTCTCCTCGTTTTCGAAAAATCTCTTGGTAGATGTGAGACAAACTATCTTTGCTTCTTTTCCAAGTATTGCATCCGCAATTGTTTATAGCAAAGTACTCTTCCATTAGTCCTAAAGAATACTTTATAACTTCAAACTTCTTTGCCTAGCACAGTCCTTCTATTGGGTTGCGCATCATACATATTGTTCGAAAAATGATATGTGGGTGCTTATTCCAATTTCACAAAACCTTTATTCGCCATTATTCTTCATATGGGGGGGGGGGGGGTAGGGGGGTTTTTCCGTCATTCCTTTTTGCATTTTTGTTATGAGCATCCAAATAAGTTTCTAAGAATGAGTCATTATTAGTGTTAGGAGGGTTCTTGATGCAGGCCCAAGTATTGAAGAACGGGCCATTTTATTTCTGGAGGCCCAAGATCGTGTGAAGAAAGGCCCCTTTGATTCAAAAGACATAACTATGCGTCTCAAAATACATCCGTTTCAGGCCCAAGACCAGCCGTTTCGAAGCTTGAACGATGAAACGCTTTGTTCACCAACTTATAGGGATTACAAAAGTATTCGAGCCTAGAATCATCATAATTAAGGAGTAATAAACATTATTATTAGTTTTAATTGTAGAATTAATGAAACTTTGTTTTGGCATAACTTTCGTGCCCGATTGACAATTTAGGCCCGTTTCATTTTCATTTACCTATTTTTAAAACTATTGTACACATCTGGCTATTCAGTTCAAAATATATGAAAATTTTATTTTTGGCAGCTTTGTCAAGAATTTTGCCTAACTATCGGTATTCCTTTCGAATCAACGATAATTAGAAGATTGAATCTGGTATTCGTTTGAATCAACAGATTCAATTTGTTATCCCGTTCTTTACACTACATCATTCTCATAGTCAGACTATTCCCATTCATCATCGCTTGATACGATGTCATCTATTATTCCTTCATTCTTACCTACTTCTATCCAAGAATGCAATAGTGCGTGTTTAGTTGTTTCGCCCACTTTTTTATGGTCTTTAAACTTTGAATTCATCCAAGTTATGAATTCGATTGAATCACATCCTTCTTCATCATCTTCGCACATTCTATCATAATTGCTAACACGAGATAGGGGATAGAATTTACCAAAAAAATTCTTCACTAGCTCTTCCGAAGTGTTGATTTCCCAGTCTCCCGTCATATAATTAATACACCCATTTTCTGGCAATTCCCAGCTAGTGAGAGAGGAAAAACCTTTAATTTGGCGAAGTGAAAATGGTCCACATTGGCTATATATGATCAACGAGAATATCAAGAATTAAGCTCATGAGTGACGATCACGACTCACTGTCTACTATCAAACCTTTTCCGCATAAGCATTATTACGTAAAGCTCAGTTAATAAATTCTGTTTATGACTTTCAAGTGTCCACAACAACTGTTGGTTTTTTGTTCAGCAAGACTTTGTTCAATACGAGCTTCATCCATAATAGGTTTTGCCATTGTAATTCCTTTCTTAGGCTTCGTCAAATGGTTTCCTAAGAACAAGCACAAATGATCAGTAGGATGTACCCTTAGGGGAGAGAACATAAAAAATGGGAAATCGAATACAAAAAAGCACGGTTGCTACTGTATCACGTGATCAATACACCTATTCTATATGTTAATCCGTCCGTATCATCTGTTGAAATGACAGTAGTCAAATTGAATTAGCATGAATAAGCCATATTGTTTGTGAAAGAACATGGATTCTGTTGTTTAACTGCAGAAATCAAAACGATGAAACTGGGTAGAAAGTTTGAATATGGTCGCATCAACAGGTGGATACGCCGTATCAGGAGTTCGACAGAACATAATACTTTTGAAAATAATTAAATAATTCAAAATTTTAAACAAACAATTAAACACGCAATTAATCAAATATAAACAGAATTTAAACAATTAAGTTATTCTAAGCTATGCTAATTAAGGGTTAGAAAATACTAACAAAATCAAGATATAACAAATATCACTCCCAGGCAAAAGCGGCGCCAACAACTTGATGAGTTGTCGTGTAGGTTGTTTTTATTGATAATCAAGTTTTAAATATTATATTTAGTCCGACTTATCCTAAAAAACACATTAACAGACAATATAACACGATTCCAGTAAGTACTTCATAGTAAGTAGGGTGTCGAATACTAATATGCGAGAATGATTAACTCTTATATTGCAGATCAGTATTTTATTGTTATTCTAATTAGTGCAAATAATCTAGTTATTTTTAATAAAGATAAACCTAAGCTAAACCTAGTTCTAATGATAAAGGGGGGTTTTAGCCTGAGAGACTGGCACAGGTTTTGGGGCGACTTAAATCAATTTAATACACAATAATCACGCAAGAAGATAATCAGAAGATAAAAGATCGGTCAAGCCGAATGATAAAAAACTGTAATTAGCGCATAATTAAATCCGATTTAAACGATTGTTTGTATTTTTAGGGGCAATGAGAGCTTAATCTCGAGGCATTAGCATAAACATTCTTATACTTAGACAGTAATTCTCCTAAACGAGTAGAAGCGCGTAGACAATTTGAATCATGTCACAATTAATGCATCCCGCAATATAAGCATCCTTTTAGTTTAATTATAATTTATCTTAGGGATTAAAGCAATGGTGATCTTGTTAAAACCTAGCCCATCAGGACTTTACCCACTTACAGCTTGACGCATTTAAATACATGTAAGTCCACTGTCTAAGAACTTTTTGTACCAATTTGATTAAAGAACGTACTTATTGATCTCAAGGGTCACATGTTCGTCCGACTAAGCTCACTAATCTAAAGGCAAAGATAAGATATTATTTGAGATCTAATGGTCCAATGATACAGACTTCTGAATATGGGAGTAGCCATTGCCCCCTATTTCTATTGATCAAGTGTTCCCAGTCACACAAGACCAGTTGAAGAAATGGGAGGCATATGTCAAGCACATAAACAATATGAAAATGATAACCCATACTTAAACAATCCCAAACGATAAATTCAGCAATCAAGGATAAACAAACAAAAACCATAATCTTCAATTAAAATGCTAATACCCAAGTATTAGCCCCAACCCATGTAAAGAAACAAGTAAAATCAGACAACTAAGAAAACCTAACCGAGTAACGAATGAAACCAAAAATCGAATGTTTACAATAGAATCGGAATTTACACGATGTCTTATCTATAGGAAATTAGTATTGGAGTTGCAAAACCTTGGATGCTCTTCTCTCTTCAGAAAATGCGACTTATAAATGTTTATGGTATACGTGAATAAGAATTAGCACGCGAAAACTCATTTTTGAGTCTTTTTATTTATAGTCTCGAAAATGAGCTGAAATTCGTATAGAGTGAGTCCAATACGGCTATTGGGTGAATTACCACCTTAGAGTGCGCGCAAACTATCAACAATCAATCAGTAATAACTGTCGTCAATTACATTTACTTAGCAGGAACAGTATGATTGTTGACCAAAGGATACCGGCTAATGTTAATCAGCAAGGGATACGTTGTATTAGGAATTGAACGTACGCAGTTTCTAGTGGAAATATAAAAGATATATAGATTGAAGAAATAAATGAAAAAAAGTCCAGGTGCGATATGCCGTAATTTCTTGTTGGAAACGGCGAAATGAATCAGAATAGAGCAATCTTCCAAACATAACTTCAGTTGTAAGCTTCGAAAGTGTATCGCATTTTAGGCTTGATATTTAGTTTGTGGTTCTTCACATATTACTACTAATTATATCAATAAACAACTTTAAGCAATTAAGTAACAAATCTGCGATAAATATATAAAATGTGGTAATTTTCTTGAGATATAATGAAGCAATAAAAGAAACCTTAATTGATTGTCATCAACTAGCACCTTCACATAAGTTGTTTTGGTATTCCCTTCTCTTTGGGAGTGTAAAATAAGTTATATACACAATGGGGAACAGGAAAAATATCACACATTACCTGTCATAGCATATAAATTACCATAGACTTGGTAAATGATCAAACCTCCACCGCTAGGCACAAGTATTAATCATTACTATCAAAGAGGTCTTTTAAAGGGATGTGGGATGTAGGTGTAAGATAACATAAATGGGAATGGAAATGGATGGGATACATTTCGAGAGTGACTTTTGGGTGAATTTGGGGTGAAAGGGTTAGCTAATTATTTATACGAATACACGTTGGTTTGGTTGCTAAGCCACAGACTCAGACAAGATATATAAACTCTACAATCACGCTGTAACCACCCGAAGGCAGGTTAAGGATTTTTCGAAGCCCAAAAACATCGTTTTCTATGAGAAATTGACATTTTTCAGTTTTTTTGGAATTTTTCGCCGCTGATTCCGGATCAAAACACTCACGGTTTTTTCTTGATTTAGTAAAATCCCGTAAATGTCGATTCGTTTTACGGTTTAAGTCATAGAATTGTAAAATCCCGTGAACGTTAATTGATTTCACCAACACAACAAACACAATACATTACACTAAAACGATCCTTATCAAAATTCACCTTCATTCATAATGGCTAGTATTGAATTTTAATGACTACGGAGTTATTGTCCGATGTTATTTATCTGGGATTGAAGTAGTATTTCATGAGGAGTGTACTTATTTCGTCTTTGTTTTTCGTCAACGAAGATGACTTGTTCGGGCATATACGGTTTGTGATGAAGACTTGATGTATCTAGCTATACTCGATGTAAGGAGTTACATTGTAGTACTCACGGGTTATAGCTATCACTTAAAGGAGTTACATTGTAGTACTCAGTGTCTCACGTAGTTGAGGAGTTTTTCAAGAGGTGTTGTATTTTTTATATACTTTTGGGTGAGTATATGGTACTTAGAGATTTGCCTCTGCACCGTTCTTCATCACGCGGATAGTACAAGATTAAGTCACAAGTCGAGGATTTTGCTTCATTCTCAGGTTCGTTTCATCGGGTTGTCTCCATCAGTGGTCATCAGTATTAGCCTACCGAATAGATAAGGGGATTTAGTTTGGGTTGATCAAGAGAGAATTGTAAAGAGAGTACCGACATCTTCTCACAGAGCATTGCTTATGCAATCACGGGCTATGAAGCTAAGTAAGCAGTTCCAGTTGGCATAAGATATACACATGTGTAGGATGATTCCTCAGTTAGTCATCATCCTGGAGGGAGAAATGTGTACATCCGGTACTTAGTTGATTTTTTATGTTACCGTTTTGATGTTACCGTCTCGACTACATAGAAGGGAAAATTGCGTACACTCGGGACTTAATTGACTTTGGTGTAGCAATTCATATCTGCACTTTCCTGGAGGGAGAAATGTACACATCAAGGACGCACAACAAGTTCACTTGATCGGGCTTTATAAAATATGTCGGAGGTTAGTCCGCAGAGATGATTGTACTTAGGGTATTTTAGGCTGAATTCAACAAGACCGGAATGCTTCCTAAGTGCGACAATGTTGATGATATCATCCCAACCCACAGAGATCTTAAATGAGAAAGGAGGTCTTTGAGAAGACTCATGCATTAATTCTTATCAGTCTCATGGGTGTCTATTTGGGAGGGAGCTGAAGATTATAGTGTGTTCGCCTGCAAGCTGAAGAAATAAAGCTAGAGTATTCAAGAAGATCAAGGTCATTAAAGACAATTCTAAGGAATATTGGACTTCATTCTTATCATTTTACTTTATTTTTGCTTGTAGGAAACAGCGACGTGTACGATTTTCTCCGCCTAAAGGGAGCTTGTTGACATAGTGAAGATAACTCTCAAGTTGGGTACTTGGGGAGTGGAGTAGGGCGAAGAGGAGCTTCGTAGCCGAACCACTATAAATCATTGTGTCATCGGTTTGATCTTTCTTATCTTTACTTGTTCATATTTCGTAGATTACTTATTTACTTATTGCATCGCTATCATATACACTTGTGTATATCTCTTGAGTTCACATAAGTCGACAATCTAAGTTTTAATTTTAAAACGGTAAAAACTATTCAACCCCCCTTCTAGTTTCCACAATTGGTATCAGAAGCCAAGGTCACCCAAGATCTTTAACGTATATTGTACATTAAAGCTTGAATCGATCTATGGATTCGGATAAATATCTAGAAGGGCAATCTATGCAAAGACCACCTCTTTTTGAAAGTGATCATTTTATATATTGGAAAAATAGATTTGAAACTTATGTGAAAGCAAAAGATTTAGATCTTTGGCATATTATCTTGAATGGTGATTTTCCACCGGTTGCTAGAAACAAAGAAACCCAAGTTTTAGAAACGGTTCCTTTTGAACAACAAGATGATGATCTTAAAAAGAAACTTGCTAAAAATAATGAAGCTAAAATGGTTCTTTATAATGCTTTACCTAAAAAGGAATACGAAAGAATTTTTATGTGTAAAACGGCTAAAGATATTTGGCAATCGTTGTTAATCACACATCAAGGTAATAGCCAAGTAAAGGATAATAAAATTGATCTTCTTGTTCAACAATATGAACAATTTACTATCCTTGAAGAAGAATCTATTGATAGCGGTTTTGCTAGATTTAACACTATTATTACTAGTCTTAAAGCTCTTGATGAAGGTTTCTCTAGCAAGAACTATGTTAGGAAGTTTCTTAGGGCTCTACATTCTAAATGGAGAGCAAAGGTCACGGCGATTGAAGAATCAAAAGATTTGTCATCACTAGCTCTTGACGAGCTTATCGGTAATCTAAAAGTACATGAAGTAGTCATGGAAAAAGATTCCGAAATCTATAGAGGCAAAAAGGAAAGGGTTAAGTCCATTGCCTTGAAAGCTAAGAAAGAGTCTAGTGATGATGAAACTTCGACATCCGAAAGTGATGACGAAGAATATGCTATGGCCGTAAGGAACTTTAAAAAGTTCTTTAGAAGAAAGGGTAAATTTGTTAGGCAACTAAGAGAAGAAAAGAACGTCATTCCGACAAAGGGATGAGAGGAAAGGGAAGAGTGACCGAAAATGATTTAGATGCGGTGATCCAAATCATCTCATTGGTGATTGTCTAAAACCATCTCGCAACAAAGATCAAAAGGCCTTCATTGGAGGTTCTTGAAGCGATAGCAAAAATGACGCCAAAGACAAAACTAACGATGAAACTTGTCTCATGTCTTAATCGTTAAAATAGGTAACTCTTAACTCTTCTTATTATAGTGATAACACATCTTCTCTTGATAATGATAGCATGCAAAAAAAATACGATAACTTATGTGAAATTAGCTTAAAAATCATTTACAAGAATAAAACTTTGAAAACTAAAAGAGATCTTTTAGAAAAGGAAGTTTTAGAATTGAATGAGAAAACTAGGAAGCATGAAAGAAGTAAAGAAATTGATATCGCATGCAAGTTATGTCAAGAACTCAAATTTGAAAACGCTAGCTTAAGAAAACTCAAGCTAAGTTTGTAAAATTTGATAAAAGCGCTAATTCACTAAGAGAAATGTTAGATAATCAAAAGCCATCTAGTTGTAAAGTTGGTCTAGGATTCGATAGTAATAAAGCGTCAACTAGCGAAACCAAACTTATAACTTTTATCGGATCATCCTCTGAAAAAGTAATGGACGGATCCACCATAAAGGTGCATGGATCCACCCTGCCTGGATCCGTG
>BQNB010150206.1:0-16068 GCA_026074375.1 Tanacetum coccineum
CCTTCTACCAGTACTAACTATTACACTACCAGAATTAACTACAATACTAACAGAATTAAGTCTGTTATACAAAATTCCTACCCCTAAACTTGAACTTCACTTGTTAACTTCAAGTTTCTTCAGTTGTATTCAGTTTGGGCTTTTAAGAATTGTATCCAAGCATGTCTTCAAGTCCTTAGCTTCTCTTGAATGATGATCTGTTTGATGTTCTTTGAAAAACCAGATCATACTTTGTCTTTTAGTCTTTATCTTCTCTTCACAGCTACACAGCAACATCCAACTAAGTTGGCTTTGTAGTTTTTGGCAAACTACCTGCCATCAACGGATTTGATATGTCTTTACCATGAGCCGTTTGCTATGGACTAGTTAATGCTTCATTGCAATAACAAGGTGCATTGATAACCTTATAGTTTTTAGCAAACTATCAGCTATCAACGGATTTGAGCTCTTTTTACTAGTAGCCGTTTGCTCTGGAGTAGCCAACTCTTTGTTTTAAAAACATGGTGAGTTGATTACCATACAATTTTTGGTAAACTGTCAACCATAAACGGATTTGAGAATTCTTTACCAAAGTCATTTGCTTTGGACTATCCAGTTCTTAAGCCTATTAAGCATGGTGAACTGACGACCATTTGTTGTGTGGTGGTTAGCCAACACCCAAACCCTTCTCACTTCCATTATAGCCATAGTTTCCAAAAATATGCTAACATGCTCATTGCTACTGAGAGACTCATCACTTTCTTATCCCAACTTGCTTCTCAATCATCTTCAAGAGTTGATAACAAACTTCATCCATTGTCCCATCTAGAAGCTTCATCTTTAGCATCATTTGGCAAGCATCTTTTGACAAAGGATATTTTCTATCTGCTAACATATATATAGTAGATGCATCCAATGTTAAGCAGTGTACAACACAAGTAGGATAATACCTCCAATTAATTATCTTCTGTTGAAGTGGCAAACTCCAGATTGCATCATCACTAAGAGGTGGATCAAACATGGTCTTGAGATCACCCCAAAGTACTCTGTCATACATCTCTTCTGGTGTATTTGCTCCATACTTCTTTATCACCAATCTGTACAACTCTACAAGCTCATCTCTTGAAAAATCTTTAAGCATAGCTCCAAAACTCATATAAATTTTATCAGAACCATCTTTTCTTATGATCTGATAAGCAACCTTTTGACTTGATTGAGAAATGATCTTCCAATTTACAATAGTAGGAGGTTTTGTAGCAGTTGGAATAACATCTACTTTAATCTCTGATTCTGATGAAGCATCTTTGACTTTATCTTTCACATATGCTTCTCTTTCCTTGTTGAACTCATCTTGTGCAGTCTTGTCAATATTTATTCCCTTTCTTGCCTTTTGCTTCCTTCTCATTCCTGTTTTCTTAACTGGCACTTCAGTTTCTTCTTCTTTTACAACTTTATCTTTTCCCTTTGTGATTGAAGCATCCTGAATGTCAATCTTCTGTTTCTTTAAAGTTTCTTGTTCTAGCTGTAATCCATGCCTTTTCACTCTTGCTTCAGTTTCCATGGACACAAAACTTTCAATACGCTTCATTAGCTTTTCAAATTCAGTCTTTAATTCTTCAAAAGAAAGCTTCTTTAATTGAGACAGTTTCCATGAACTCTGATTCTTGATGAAGGTACTCATGTATTCTCTTTGTTGTGCTTGTGTCATTGGCTTACTTCTTTTTGCTTTAGCTTTTTGTTCAGCATAGAACTTCTTCTTCTCATTTATCATTTCCACCATTCTTTTTGCAAAATCATCATTGCTTATACTTTCTCCCTGAAGACTCTTGACTACCTCTGTATTAGCTTCCAGTTTTGCCCTAATGGTATCCCAATCTTCTTCAGTATAAAATTATGCAGCCTTTTGAACTTCATCCTTTCTTTTTAGTTGTTGTTCTGACAATTCTTGTTCCTCCTGCACTCTTTTGGCTAACATCTTATCTAAATGAATCTGTTTTGCAACTTCTTCATCCATTTGAGCTTGCAATCTTATAGCCTCTTCCAATCCAGCTGCTTCTTGTCTTATTTGTTCTTTAGTCTTATGAGTAGCCTGGATATCCTTTTCAACCATTGGAGCCTTTCCTTCCCTTTGACCCCTTTTACTAGCAGTACCAGAATCAACTTTAGCACTACCAGTACTAACCTCTTCAATACCAGTATTAATCTCTTTTTCCGCATCCAATCCAGTATTAATAATCTTAGCCACTGACCTTGCTCTCCTCCTATATCTCTTACCTTTATCAGTTGATTTTACCTTGCTAACACCCTGAGAAGCAACCTTTGACAATGTTTTGGCTGCCTCCAAGATTGTAGGACTGATATCTTCTTCTTGAGCCTCCCCTGAAGCTTTTGTAGGAGTAACAAAATCTGTTGACTTCTCTTTCATGGATTCTCTAACCAAAGAAACTAGAGGATCATCATCAATATCCTGAATTTTCCTCCCCTGATCCTCTGGTTCTTCACCCTCTGATCCAGATATTACCACCTTCTGTGTCTTTCTTTTTAATGACTTTTCCAGAATCTTTACCCTTTTAACCAAGGTGAGAACTGCCTTTCCATAAGTTGTCTTTGTCTGTTGCAGCTCTGTCTCTAAAGTTTTAATTCTGGACACCAACTTAGGTACAATATTCATTAATTCTTTAAGTTTCATACTGTCCTCAGCACTTCCTGATGTATTACCTTCAGGGAGAGGTGCTTCATAGGACCTAGGTGGTGAATAATGAGGTGGTGAAAAAGGTGGTGATTGATGTGGTGAAGGAGGTGGTGAATGAGGTGGTGGTGATGGATGAGGTGGTGATGGAAGTGGTGAATGAGGTGGTGGTGATGGATGAAGTGGTTGAGATGTGGATGATATTGGATCAACAGGTGTGTGATGGGGTTCAGCTGGTTGTGCTGAGCCTTCACCTTGATCCACAGCTGCCCCTGCCAACATAGCAGGCAACAATGGTACAAAATCCCCTGCATAACCCCTTTTCATGTTTGCAAAAATCTTTTTGGTCAAAGTGGGGGCTAAATACCTTCCTTTATGTTCAGTTGTAATATCTAAAATAATTTGTAAAAACCTTGGATACATTAAAAATTTTGTATTACTCTCTAGGTTATGAACCATCCTATCAAAAATCATTTTAGAAAAATTATAAACCCTATTGCTAGATAGACAGATTAATGCAGTAGTAATAGTACTACCAAATTGACCATCCACCAGAACTTAGGGCTTAAGGCAGTGTAGAATATGATGGATTAGAAATTTCATTGGGGCGTAAAATTCCTTTTCCAAAAGTTAATTTACCTCATAACATACCCAATGTAGCTAATCCTAGCATTTTTCAGCATCAGATTAAAAAAAAAAAAAAAAAATAAAAAAAAAAAAAAAAAAAAAAAATAAATTATGTATTCCTGTTGCATCTGCCAATTGAAGTTTACTTCTAACAGATGCCTCAGTAATAGTATACTCTTTAGAGTCTATAGATGCTATTAATTGTTGAGTCCCATTAGCAAGTGTTCTGACTGTGGCAGTTTGCCAGAACTGTTTGACTAGGAAGTCATAGATGTAGGATTATGAGTTAATAGGCATTACCGAGAGAAGTAACCTTAAGAACTCCACATATACCTTAGTGAAACCAACACTTTCATTTGGTTTCTTCAGGAAAGCGACCATATTATGCTTGTCGGAGTACTTAAGATTAGCCATATGAACACGTTGTTGAACAAAAGTCGTAAGAATTCAAATTTTAGTGTTGGGTTTGATACGAGTGAATGACTAAATACTGGTAGAGAGAGAGAATTGAGTTTTAAGCGATGAATAACAAGGTTTCTTATTGGACCGTGTGTAAAAGAAGTTTCTTTAGAGTAAAGAAAGATATTTTATTGAAGAAAGGTGCAGTAATTATTCAAATAGAAACCTGTGGTTTAGAAGTACGCGCGTAAAAATCTCTAACGGTAATATATAAAATAAGAAAAGTCAATTTTCCCTCACCAGCACCAACGGTCATCTACCAGTATTAAAATTAGTCTACCAGTACTAATATAGTCTACCAGAATTAACATATAGACTACCAACATTAACTTATAGACTACCAGAATTAACTTTAAGTCCACAGAATTAACAAGTAGTCCACCAGAATTAAAATTTAGACAAATACCAGAATTAACTCTAGTACTTTAGTACTTATGACCATATATGAGTAGAATTTGCCAGCACTGCATCTATCCATCCTCAAATCCATGCTTATCCTGAAAAGTTAGTGCAAAACAGAAAATGTACAATATACCATGAAACTTGAACTAACTGAATTCCGAATATCCAGTTCTAAACTATGATAAACCTTCTACCAGTACTAACTACAATAGTAACATAATTAAGTCTGTTATACAAAATTCCTAACATGCACCAAGGGGTGCGGTTGGTTTTATTAATGACAGCAAGGGTTGCGTTTGGTTGGCTGTTTTACAGCCTAATAGGGTGCGTTTGGTATATATAAAAATTACTAATAAAATATATACCAAGACTTTATATATATATATTAAAAATTAGATCAGATGGTGGTTAATTGGTTAAATAAATGTGATATTGATTACCTTGTTTAGTTTATATATTTAAAACATGCGGATGTTTGAAATATTGATTTCGTGTATTAAGTGGAAAAACATTAGATTTCATAAATATGGGAAAAGTTATATAAACAGGAAAGTCATGACGAAATTTATATAAATTTCTATATTTAGTAATGTTTTACTAAACCTCTATTATTTTAGAAACCCGATAAAAGGAACTAAGTTATATTTAAAGGATATATTAAATTAATGTACAATAACTCAGCAACGAATAAGAATTATACTTTTACAAATGCGATAATGATTTTAGCCACGATCCGTCGATAAGACGAAAGATTTATTTATAAAATATTATTTTATAAATTCCTGACTAGAAGGTAAAATCATAACTTTGTAAAAGCTTTACAAACATCAGTTGTTTAATTCATAACTTTAAGACGTGTGTCTACTTTTATGCAAGGACTTTTTATTAATTAAATTGGTGTCGAAATATTTGGTTTAATTACTTACTCACACTTATTATATAATACTTGCAAAGCATTATATACGTCACATTAATCTTTGGATTGTTTGTCTTTGTTATATAATTCACGGTATGAGTTATATAAGGGTTTATTTTTCATATATAATATATTATAAAAAATAAACACTTATATTAACTCATACCGTGAATTATATAACAAAGACAAACAATCCAAAGATTAATGTGACGTATATAATGCTTTGCAAGTATTATATAATAAGTGTGAGTAAGTAATTAAACCAAATATTTCGACACCAATTTAATTAATAAAAAGTCCTTTGCATAAAAGTAGACACACGTCTTAAAGTTATGAATTAAACAACTGATGTTTGTAAAGCTTTTACGAAAGTTATGATTTTACCTTCTAGTCAGGAATTTATAAAATAATATTTTATAAATAAATCTTTCGTCTTATCGACGGATCGTGGCTAAAATCATTATCGCATTTGTAAAAGTATAATTATTATTCGTTTGTCGAGTTTATTGTACATAATAGTTTTAATATATCTTTTAATATTAACTAGTCCTTTTTCGGGTTTTCTAAAATAATAGAGGTTTAGTAAAACATTACTAAATATAGAAATTTATATAAATTTCGTCATGACTTTCCTGTTTATATAACTTTTCCCATATTTATGAAATCTAATGTTTTTCCACTTAATACACGAAATCAATATTTCAAACATCCGCATGTTTTAAATATATAAACTAAACAAGGTAATCAATATCACATTTATTTAACCAATTAACCACCATCCGATCTAATTTTTAATATATATATAAAGTCTTGGTATATATTTTATTAGTAATTTTTATATACCAAACGCACCCTATTCGGCTGTAAAAAGCCAAAAACGCAAACCTTTGCTGTCATTAATAAAACCAACCGCACCCCTTGGTGCATGTTAGGAATTTTGTATAACAGACTTAATTATGTTACTATTGTAGTTAGTACCGGTAGAAGGTTTATCATAGTTAGTACTGGTAGTTCGGATTCAGTTAGTTCAAGTTCATGGTATATTGTAGCATTTTTCTTGTTTTTGCACTAACTTTTCAGGATAAGCATGGATTTGAGGATGGATAGATGCAGTGCTGGCAAATTCTACTCATATATGGTCTATAAGTACTAAGTATTAGAGTTAATTCTGGTAGTCTACAAGTTAATTCTGGTGGACTACTTGTTAATTCTGTGGACTTAAAGTTAATTCTGGTAGTCTATAAGTTAATGTTGGTAGTCTATATGTTAATTCTGGTAGACTATATTAGTACTGGTAGACTAATTTTAATACTGGTAGATGACCGTTGGTGCTGGTGAGGGAAAATTGACTTTTCTTATTTTAAATATTACCGTTAGAGATTTTTACGGCGCGTACTTCTAACATAGGTTTTCTATTTGGATAATTACTGCACTTTCTTCAATAAAATATCTTTCTTTACTCTAAAGAAACTTCTTTTACACACGGTCCAATAAGAAACCTTGTTATTCATCGCTTAAAACTCAATTCTCTCTCTCTACCAGTATTTAGTCATTCACTCGTATCAAACCCAACACTAAAATTTGAAATTCTTACGACTTTTGTTCAACAACGTGTTCATATGGCTAATCTTAAGTACTCCGACAAGCATAATATGGTCGCTTTCCTGAAGAAACCAAATGAAAGTGTTGGTTTCACTAAGGTAGTGGAGTTTCTTAAAGGTACATCTCTCAGGTATGCCTTAACTCATAATCCTACTATCTATGACTTCCTAGTCAAACAGTTCTGGCAAACTGCCACAATCTGAACACTTGCTAATGGGACTCAACAATTAATAGCATCTATAGACTCTAAAGAGTATACTATTCCGAGGCATCTGTTAGAAGTAAACTTCAATTGGCAGATGCAACAGGAATACATAATTTATCTGATGCTGAAATATATGCTGGATTAGCTACATTGGGGTATGTTATTGAGGGTAAATTAACTTTTTGGAAAAGGAATTTTACGCCCCAATGGAAATTTCTAATCCATCATATTTTACACTGCTTAAGCCCTAAGTCTGGTGGATGGGATCAATTTGGTAGTACTATTACTACTGCATTAATCTGTCTATCTAGCAATAGGGTTTATAATTTTTCCAAAATGATTTTTGATAGGATGGTTCATAATCTAGAGAGTAATACAAAATTTTTAATGTATCCAAGGTTTTTACAAATTATTTTAGACATTACAACTGAACATAAAGGAAGGTATTTAGCCCCCACTTTGACCAAAAAGATTTTTGCAAACATGAAAAGGGGTTATGCAGGGGATTTTGTACCATTGTTGCCTGCCCTAAATGGCTTGGGGCAGCTGTGGATCCAGGTGAAGCTCGAGCACAACCAGCTGAACCCATAAACACCTATTGATGCAATATCCATCCACATCTCAACCCTTCATCCTGCACCACACACCTCATTCACCCATTCCATCACCACCTCCATCCATCACCACACACCTCATTACTACATCCTTCACACATTCATTCATACTTTTTCACCACCTATTAATTCACCACTAGGTCTATGAAGCTCTCTCCCTGGAAAGTAATACTCAAGGAAGTGCTGAGGACAGTATGAAACTTAAAGAATTAATGAATATTGTACCTAAGTTGGTGTCCAGAATTAAAACTTTAGAGACAGAGCTGCAACAGACAAAGACAACTTATGGAAAGGCAGTTCTCACCTTGGTTAAAAGGGTAAAGATTCTGGAAAAGTCATTAAAAAGAAAGACACAGAAGGTGGTAATATCTGGATCAGAGGGTGAAGAACCAGAGGATCAGGGGAGGAAAATTCAGGATATTGATGATGATCCTCTAGTTTCTTTGGTTAGAGAATCCATGAAAGAGAAGTCAACAGATTTTGTTACTCCTACAAAAGCTTCAGGGGAGGCTCAAGAAGAAGATATCAGTCCTACAATCTTGGAGGCAGCCAAAACATTGTCAAAGGTTGCTTCTCAGGGTGTTAGCAAGGTAAAATCAACTGATAAAGGTAAGAGATATAGGAGGAGAGCAAGGTCAGTGGCTAAGATTATTAAACTGGATTGGATGCGAAACAAGAGATTTAAGACTGTATGAACGAGGTTGTACTGGTAGTTGCTAAAGTTAATTCTTGGTACTGCTAGTAAGGGTCAAACGGGAAGGAAATACTATAATGGTTGAAAAGGATATCCAGGTACTCATAAGCTAAAGATTCAAATTCAAGACAAGAAAGCAGCGGATTATGAAGAGGCTATAAGATTGCAAGCTCAAATGGATGAAGAAGTTGCAAAACAGATTCATTTAGATAAGATGTTAGCCAAAAGAGTGCAGGAGGAACAAGAATTGTCAGAACAACAACTAAAAAGAATAAAGTGTTGAAGTTCAATGGCTGCTAAATTTTATTTACTAAGAGATTGGAGAAACCATTAGGGCAACTGGGGAAGCTAATACAGATGGTAGTCAAGAGTCTTTAGGGAGAAAGTATATAGCAATGATGATTTTGCAAAAAGAATGGTAGAAATGATAAATGAGAAGAAGAAGTTCTATGCTTAAAAAAAAGCTAAAGCAAAAAGAAGTAAGCCAATGACACAAGCACAACAAGAGAAATTACAGGAGTCTTCATCTGAAGAATCAGATTTCATGGAAACTGTCTCAATTAAAGAAGCTTTCTTTTGAAGAATTGAAGACTGAATTTGAAAAGCTAATGAAGCGTATTGAAAGTTTTGTGTCCATGGAAACTGAAGCAAGAGTGAAAAGGCATGGATTACAGCTAGAACAAGAAACTTTAAAGAAACAGAAGATTGACATTCAGGATGCTTCAATCACAAAGGGAAAAGATGAAGTTGTAAAAGAAGAAGAAACTGAAGTGCCAGTTAAGAAAACAGGAATGAGGAAGAAGCAAAAGGCAAGAAAGGGAATAAATATTGACAAGACTGCACAAGATGAGTTCAACAAGGAAAGAGAAGCATATGTGAAAGATAAAGTCAAAGATGCTTCATTAGAATCAGAGATTAAAGTAGATGTTATTCCAACTGCTACAAAACCTCCTACTATTGTAAATTGGAAGATCATTTCTCAATCAAGTCAAAAGGTTGCTTATCAGATCATAAGAAAAGATGGTTCTGATAAAATTTATATGAGTTTTGGAGCTATGCTTAAAGATTTTTCAAGAGATGAGCTTGTAGAGTTGTACAGATTGGTGTTGATAAGAAGTTATGGAACAATTACACAAAGAAGAGATGTATGACAATAGTACTATTGGAGGTGATCTCAGACCATGTTTGATCTACCTCTTAGTGATGATGCAATCTGGAGTTTGCCACTTCAACAGAAGATAATTAATTGGAGGTACTATCCTACTTGTGTTGTACACTGCTTAACATTGGATGCACCTACTATATATATGTTAGTAGATAGAAAATATCCTTTGTCAAAAGATGCTTGCCAAATGATGCTAAAGATGAAGCTTCTAGATGGGACAATGGATGAAGTTTGTTATCAACTCTTGAAGATGATTGAGAAGCAAGCTGGGATAAGAAAGTGATGAGTCTCTAAGTAGCAGTGAGCATATTTTTGGAAACTATGGCTATAATGGAAGTGAGAAGGATTTGGGTGTTGGCTAACCACCACACAACAAATGGTCATCAGTTCACCATGCTTAATAGGCATAAGAACTGGCTAGTCCAAAGCAAACGGCTTTGGTAAAGACTTCTCAAATCCATTTATGGTTGACAGTTTACCAAAAACTGTATGGTAATCAACTCACCATGTTTTTAAAACAAAGAGTTGGCTACTCCAGAGCAAACGGCTACTGGTAAAGAGAATCAAAATCCGTTGATAGCTGATAGTTTGCTAAAAACTATAAGGTTATCAATGCACCTTGTTACTACAATGAAGCATTGACTAGTCCATAGCAAACGACTCATGGTAAAGACTTAACAAATCCGTTGATGGCTGGTAGTTTGCCAAAAACTACAAAGCCAACTTAGTTGGATGTTGCTGTGTAGCTGTGAAGAGAAGCTAAGGACTTAAAGACATGCTTGGATACAATTCTCAAAAGCCCAAACCGAAGACAACTGAAGAAACTTAAAGTTAACAAGTGAAGTTCAAGTTTAGGGGAGGATTGTTAGGAATTTTGTATAACAGACTTAATTCTGTTAGTATTGTAGTTAGTTCTGCTAGTATCATAGTTAGTACTGGTAGAAGGTTTATCATAGTTAGTACTGGTAGTGTTAAAAAGTTAATACTGTTTATGTAATAGTTAAGTCTGCTTACGCAGAAATTAGTTAGAGTTAAAGATATGCATGAGATATCTTAGGAAAGGATATGCATTATCTTTATACGCGTTTTGTAAAGCCCATTAGGGTTTCCTTGGTCTATAAAAGGAACCCTAGGCATAGTCAGTAGATAATAGTTCTACACAAGATCATAGAGATCGAATAGTAATCATAGTTTGTAATCTGTAACCTAGGCAGATTCAAAGTTTAATATAAAAGTTCTTTTGTGGTATTTATTATTGTTCTTCTTAGCATTATTGATTAGATTCCGCATAATCAATAGTGTTCACTCAGTGTTTTAATATTGTTGCTTTAGAATTATCTAAAGGAGCAAACTCTTTGCAAGCTGAAGGTTTAGATCTATTCAGTTAATCGATCCAACAGTGCATATACCCAGATCCAAACGCCCTTTTGGCTGATAAACCTATAACCAAACGCACCCTAGGCTGTAAAACAGCCATCCAAACGCACCCTTGTGGTGCTTATAAAAACCAAACACACACATTTTCGGCTGCTGACCCGAACCCAACGCACCCTAACCTGATGTAAACCAAACGCACCAACGTGTTGATTCTAGCAAACCAAACACACCTCGTGGTTGTTACATATAAACACGCACCAATAGTGCCGAAACAAAAACCAAACTAAACACCCCTAGCTTGATTAACCTGCCTTAACTAAAGCACTGTTCGGTGCTAAACACAAACCCAACACAACCCTAATCCGTATTATGAACAAATCAAACGCACCTTTGGCTGTTTTAACAGCCAAACCGAATGCACCCATGGTGCTTAAAATAAACCGAACGCACCCTTTTGGTGCGGTGAACAGTAAACCAACGCACCCTTGGTGGTGGTCGGTTAAACCACCGAAACAAACACCCTCATAGGGGTTGACAGAAAAACCGAACGCACCCTTGGAGGTGCGACAGTGGTGTCGTGGTGACGATGGTGCCATGAGGATGGAGATGAAGGTGGTGATGAATGGGAGGTGGTGATGGTGCGGCGGTAGAGGGGTGGCAGCGGCGGTGGAGGCGCGTGGCGGCGAGTGACATAGTGGATCGGATAGATCGGGTGATGAGAAACAATTTTGGTTTCGGCCGGAAAACTCACCGGAAAACTTTTCTGGCAGCGGCTGTGGCCGGATTCCGGCCGGTGGTGGCAGCCGGAAAAATTGGGAGAGAAGAGGAGAGTGTGTGTGTGTTTTTATATATATTAATGAAAAGAAATTTATAACTTTTATATATATATAAAGTTATAAAAAATGACAAATTATAAATAGATGAGGGTTAATTTGTAAATGTTTTCTCATGGACTAAAAGTGTAACTTGTGAGTATTATTTTGTAAAATAGTGGTTCGGGACTCGTTTGAACCACTTAACGGACGATTCAAAACACGAAACTTGCGCCATTGCGTTTCAAATAATTTTTCCCATTAAAACGAGTATTCACTCGACTAATTTTCATAAACGTTTTATAAAATTTATTTAAAACGTTTATTATTTATTTGTATATTTCCGATAAACTTTGTCCGTAAAATGATATTTTACTTGAATATTTGCGTCTTCAACAAACGTTACTGAATAAAATGATGACTAATTTATTAAATATTTTTATTTAATAAAAAGTGTTAATTAAATATAATTTAATTATTTTCTTGTTTCTATAATCTTGCGAGGGAATTTCAGTCACTTTCTGTCTGTTTTTGGGTCTCGGGCAAAACTAAAAAGTTGTCAAGAATGTCGTTTTACATCAAATTGCTTTAGTGTCCGAATCGTGAAAACGTGATTTAGCGGGTCGTTTTTGATAAGTCAGCTTAGGAATAATATATATCTTTTTCATTTTCAAGTCAAATAAGTTAAAAATAACTTGCACATGAGAGATGTAATAATAAATATGATTTATTATTTAAAATATGTTTCGAAAACTTTACCGGTTACGCGGTAATCTCTTTTATGTGACGATGAAAGACCAAAAGTCAAAAAGTAAAGTCAGACCTAAAAAATCAAAGGGTAAATAGTCATTTAAAATTTCGAAAATATCGGATGTTACAGAAATTCTACCTCAACCTTGGAGAACATTCGAAACTATCATCAACAAATGTCTCAGTGGAAAAGTAACAGGAATCGATACACTTCGTCTCTCTCGGGCTCAAATCCTTTGGGGTTTGTATCACCAGAAGAAAGTTGACTATGTCTACCTTCTATGGGAGGACCTAGTTTTCCAAATTGAAAACAAGGAGTCAAGGAAGACCAAATACATGTTCTACCCAAGATACACCAAATTCATCATCAATCACTTCATGTCACAAGATCAATCAATCCTAAGATGAAACAAAGTGGACTGGCACATGGCTAATGATGATCTTATTCTCACTACCATGAGATTCATCCCTCAGCATGAAGTTGTTCAAAAGTACGGTGTCATTCTTCCTGACAACATAACCACTCAAGCAATGAAAGAATCCGAAGCATATAAGACTTACTATGCTTTTGCTACTGGAAAGGAAATTCCAAAACCAAAATATGTACGTCGACCTACCAAGGAGAAGACTGAACAAGCCCCTAAAGCCTCTTCTGGTAAAAGATTCAAAGCTACTGCTAAAGTGACTAAATCAGGAAAGAAGAACCAACCTGCTAAAGGACTGGAGACTCTATTTAAAATTGCATTGTTTGAGGCTAAACAGATGAAACTAGCCATTGAAAGAAGTAAAACACAACTTCATAGCTCTCAACCCAGCAGTTATGGTGTACATGAAGGAACTGGTGTTACACCAGGGGTTCCTGATGTACCTATATATGGATCTGACGAAGAGTAAATATATTGGAAGTCTAGTGATGAAGAAGATGATGATGATGAAGCAAACATAGGAAAAGACGAAGATGATAATGATCAAGATGATGATGAATGAACTGAATCTGACAATTCATCCCAAGCTTTCCACTCATGATGATGAAGCAAGAAAAGATGATGAAGTAAATGAAGAAGAAAGCAATGAAGAAAGTAATGATGAAAGCAATGAAGAAAGTGATGAAGAAGTTCAAGGAGCGAATACTAAGGAAGAAGAGATGGATGAAGAGGCGACACATGAAGAGGACGAAGCGAATGAGCTATACAGGGACGTGAACGTTAATCTGGAGGGAAGAGACACTGTGATGACGGATGCTCCACTGCCTAATGTTTAAGCAACTCAGGAAACAAAAGATACTCATGTGATACTCATCGCTTCGATCAATCCTGAAGGTCAATAGCAGAGTTCTTCTGTGTCATCTGGCTTCGTTTCTAACATGCTCAACCCTAGACCAGATACAAGTATTGACTTAATATTTAACACTGAGGGAACTTCACTGGTAGATGTTTCGGTCATAACTATTGCTGAGCCACCTCTTGTGTTTGCAACAACTCTTCCTCCACCACCCACTTATCTCATCATACATATGCAACAAACACCATTTCCTATACCAACAACATCTCCACGTACTTCTCTTCAAGACCTTTCAAACTTTGGTTCTTTATCCGGGTTCGACCATAGACTTAAAACTTTAGAAACCGACTTCTTTGAGTTCAAGCAAACGAACCAATTTGCTGAAGCAATTTCTTCCATTCCTGCCATTGTTGATGCATACCTTGCCAACAAGATGCATGAAGTCGTCAAAACTGCTGTTCAATTGCAATCAAACAAACTCAGAGATGAAGCTCAAGCCGAAAACGAAGACTTTCTCAATAAACTTGATGACAACATAAAGAAAATAATCAAGGACCAAGTCAAACAACAAGTTAAGGCACAAGTCTCCAAGATTTTTCCAAGAATTGAAAAGACGGTAAACGAACAACTCGAAGCTGAGGTTATGACTCGTTCATCTACTGAATCTAAGACATCTCTTGCTATAGCTGCCAATCTATCTGAATTAGAACTGAAGAAGATTCTCATTGAAAAGATTTGGTGAGCAATAGTCAATCAAACAGATTAATGGATAAAAGAATCTTACAAGGCATTGGTTGAAGCTTACACAAAGTGGAAAGCTCTTTCTTGACAGTTATGTGATACAATTCTCGTTTAAAAAAGACGCAGAAGATGATGTGGTAGTAGAAGAACCTTCGCTAGATCAAACCGAGGGTCCAGGAGAAGACGAGCTGGAAAAGAACCAGAGTCAACCAGTGCTCCAAAAAGAAACGACATCCAAGACAACTGGCAAGTCTAATGAAGGGTCTAAATCTCAGCACTAGTATGCTGGCCAGACTGCTCAAGCGGAGGAGCCAATGCACACTGCTGATGACTTTGAAAAACCCACACATCAGGAGTTTAAACAGGAGTCACTGATGATCAACCTGAAGAAGAAACCTATCTACTTTTTGATTGGTTTCGGAAACCTACAAGACCTCCTACTCCCGATCGTGATTAGAACAAGACTTTGCCTGCGGATCATGGACCAGTACAACCTTGGTTAAGTAACTTGGCTAGGCAAGAAAACCCTCGTGAGTCGTTTGATGAGCTGACGGACACTCCTTTTGATTTCTCAGCATTCATGATGAATAGGCTCAAAATTGAAACTCTGACCCCTAAACTATTAGCCGGTCCAACATTCGAGCTTATGAAAGGCACATGCAAGAGTCTGGTCGAGCTTGAATATTTCTTTGAACAAGTCTACAAGGCAATCACAGAGCAGCTCGATTGGCATAACCTGAAGGACAACAATATCCTCATGATCTGCGAAAGCCACTACCCTTGATACCTAACTCTCGCGGTCATCAAGTCATACCATTTGATCACTTCATCAACAACGACCTTGTGTATCTATGTGGTGGTGTTTCAAGCCGAACCTATGCAACTTCTGTCACAAAAACCAAGGTTGTAGATTAAAGTCATATAAATGGATTAAAGAATTGGTCCCTAATGCAATGTGGAGTCAAACAACGGTAAACTACGACAAATATGCCCTCTAGGGAATCTCACATTGGGGACGTAAACATAAACAATTCTATGGATTTGTATTCAACAGGGAATATGCTCGTGATGTATATTCCAGACGTAGAATCATCGATATCACAAAGCTTCAGATTGTCGAATGGCATGGCTACAAACATCTGGATTGGATCATCGTTCGAAGAGATGATGACAAGCTTCACACATTCAAGGAAGGCGACTTTAAAAGGCTTCGCCTATAATACATCGAAGACATGCTTCTTCTTCTTGTTCAAGGCGAGCTGACAAATCTCAATGTTGAAGAATGTCTTGCTTTCAGTGTCTCTCTCCTAATGTTCACAAAAAGTATTGTAATCCAAAGGCGGGTTGAAGACCTTCAATTAGGTGTCGAGAGCTACCAAAAGAAGCTCAACATCACCAAGACGGATTCAAAAGATTTCAAATTATTGTACTCAGCACTGTCTTATAAACACTCAAAAATTAAGGGGGAGCATTAAAATGTTCCTGTTCGATACTACGTAACATTTTGTCCCCGTACGTTTAATCAATTGATATCTAAAATATCAAGGGATTAACATTTTAGATAAGGGGAGAAAAAATGATTAAACTGAACCTAATTTGTATTGAAATGTGATCATATAAAATGGACAGAATACACTCCACACTTAGCTTGTACTACAATTACGATGCACATGTTAAAGGGGAGCTTTTAGTGATAATGAAAAACTCTCAATGTGTAAATCTTTTGATATTTATATCAAACACTTTGATTGAAAT
>BQNB010150207.1:2914-16068 GCA_026074375.1 Tanacetum coccineum
TTAGATCCATTATAAATGATATGAATTAAAAGAATAAACAAAGAAGAAGAACATACTTAACGATCTTTCTTGAATTAACACGATCTAACACCTAGATTTCTTAATCAAAATTTTTGTCTTCTTTAGGGTTTTGGGAACTCAATCATACGAAAACAAGAAGAGGGGAAAAGGGATGGGCCAAGTTTGATTTTATATCTATCTCCTTCAAGTCCTAGCCCAACTCAAATAAGTTTAGTAAAAAAATATTTTTTTTTCTTTTAAACCCTAAACCAGACGCCCCCTTATATATATATATATATTCTATATTGTTTTTATTAATTTATTAATTAACTAATTTACTTCATTTCCTTAAGTTTTTATAAAAACCTAAGCTAATTTGATTAAACCTTTTTACTTAAACGCTACTTACTAATCTTTCTAAAAATAACTTTCATTTCACCAGAAGTTTGCTACAAACTTGTATTTTTCACTTACTTCTTTCATTTCTAAAATGCCACATTACTCATAAACGCTTATCACTAAATCATCTAACTATTGACGTAGCATTGCATGCAATACGCCATTCCTTTCCATTATCACTAAACGTGAACAAATGGAATACTTATCACCAAACACAAACGCACTCAAAATGAGATGATCATACACCTTAAAATGATATCATGCACCTATTCAAACCACTTAGCACATATATAACACATAGTACATAAGAAATCACATAGAATGAACTCTTAGCCATTTCTAAATGTATCACTAACCTGATTAAATCACGGATATCAGAAAATACGTTGTATTGTTCAAGACCTATACGACGTATCTAAGACTTTGACGAATCAAAATACCATTGCCTGAATTTGATGAATACGTCGTATCCACATCAACGATACGTCGTATATAATACTTTGGTCAACGAAGAAGAATCAACTGGATTTACCTCAATACGCCATATCCATCAAGAAGATATGGCGTAAAGAATGGGGGCTTGGTCGTGATGTATGATTGTTTAAAACCTTGGTTAATAACTATGGATTGCTTGGTTTGATTAATTCCGCCTTTGTGATTATAATCATCCGTTGAGAGTAGATATAACAGCCGTTGGATGCTTTGAGAGTCGTGCTTGTTAAGATTCTAGATCTAGTGGTTCTGTCTCCTGTAGGTTTGAATCTTTGTTATATTGAGGCTTTGATGAATTAGGGGTGGAGTTCAATGAGTTGCGCTGTGGTTGGGCGATTGTTTTGGATTTTTTGGGCACTATGGTTCGAGTTTCGTTCTCGTAGTCATCGTGTGTTTTTTGTTTGATGGTGTCTTTTTTTTTTAGTGTGTTATATTTGTTAGAAGTTACGTGTTGTTGTAGATGTGTATAGTAGTTAGAGATTAGTGTTTGTGTGTGTTTTATTTTTTTTTTATTGTGTGTGTTGTGTTTAGTTTTCCTTCTTATTTTGTGGTGGGTATGGGACCTGGTGTTGGGGTAGTTGGGGTATCGGGGGTGATGTTGGTGGTCTGGTGGGCACGGTAAGAATCGGGGTGTGGGGTAGGCTAGGGTGTGGACATTTTGTGATGTGTGTGTTTCTGGGGGGTGGTGGAGTGGGGGGTGGTTTGGGGGTGTTGGGAGTGATGAGGTGAACTGGGTGGTGGGTGAGGATGTGGCATAGGGTTAGGGTTTTGGCGTTAGTGGTGTAAGGGGGGTTGGGAGGGTTTCGTTCTTGAAGTGGGGGATGGTTGGGGGGGGACTGGTGGTGGTGGTATGGGGGTTTGAGTGTGGGGGTTGAGGGAGGGTGGTTGAAGTGGAGGGTGTTTGAGGTTGTATAGGTTGGGTGTGCGTGGTGGGGGTTAGGGATAAGTAAAGTCGTCCAGGTTTGGCGGGGGCGGGAGGGGGGGTGGGGTGGAGGCGTAGCAGGTTGGAAGGTTGGGGAGGTGGGGGTGGAAGCCGAAAGAGAGCGCGTTGGAGGGGGTTGTTGGAGGCGGGGGGGGAGTGTCGGCCCGGTGTGATGTGGGTTAGGGTATTTTCGGGTCGTTGGGGGCTGTTTTGGGGCAGGAGTGGAAGAGGGTTGGAGGATTGCGGGTGCTACGAGAATGTGTGGGGTTGGTGCTGGGGAGGCTGGGGATGTTGGTCGGGGTTGGGACGGAGATGTGGGAAGTGGGGTGTGCTGGTTGGGGGACGGCTTGAGGATCGGAGGGGAGCGGGTTGTTGATGGGGTTTGTTGGTAACGGGGGGTAGGAGTTGCCGTGAGGGAGGGTTTTGTATGGTGGTTAGGGAGGGTGTGAGTTGTGTAGCGCGATGGGAGTCGTTGCTGTCGTTTGTTGGGGTGGGGGTATGTTGATATGGGGATGGTGTCTCGGGGGGGTCCGCAGTTTTATTGTTATGGGGACATGATACTGATCTTTACCTAATATTCCGCTTGTATATTTTAATAGTTCTCTTATGTTCATATCTTTCTTTATTCTTTACTTATCTATTTTAAATCAATAATTTTCTCTTCTATATTTCATTATTCTATCCTAACCAACTATACTCTTTTTATTAACCTAAGGATTATTTTAAGGGGAGAAAATGTGATTAAATAATATGGCTCAAAGACTGTGATTTTAAGGACTTAGTGAAGCTTCCACCCTTCAATGTGTGTTAGAACATTTTTTTTTAAACAATGCACATGTTATTGGGAGGCATTACAAATGGTTTTAAGGCTGAGATTAATACCAAATAGGATCCCGACATGTTGTTATTAATTTCGAGTATAAGTGGTTAAGATTAGGTATTGTTCCTCTTCTATTTCCAGCCAGAACTGGAGGGATCTTTCCAGAAGGGACTATTCATTAGGTTATGATAGAAGTCCTTAGGTATGATGAAAAAAAAGTACAGTAAGTGAGGTAAGGATTATACGTGGACTAAGACAAGCTGACACTGGACAAACCAATAAGGCTGGTAAGTGAATGAAGTCTTGGTTACGCATTGAAGGGGTTGAAGAATTAAAAAGAAAGTTAAGATAAAAGGTTAAAAGAAAGAATGGCTTCCTCCTCTACAATTAAGACAGGAAAGGTGGTCAATACTTAATAACTGTCAGGAAAGATTTTCTCTGGTTATATGAAGGACAGTCGTTCATGGACCCTAGTGGACAATTACAGTAGTCCTCGCCTCCCAGCCAACCCCAACTCAAGGTCTGTCTCAAAAGAATCTGTTTCCTTTTCACATGAGATAGATTTATAAAACATATTTCTATCCTGCCTTAATTGCATAATAAAATGATATTCAAGATAAGGTGGAAACTGACTATGAATTGGCTCAAAGGCTGCAAGCAGAGGAACAAGAAGAGTTGACAATTGAAGAAAAGTCTAAGCTGTTTCAACAATTCTTGGAAAAAAGGAGAAAGCAGTTTGCAGCTAAGAGAGCAGAAGAAAGGAGAAGTAAACCACCTACCAAATCTCAACAAAGAAGTATCATGACTGCTTACCTAAAAAACATGGCAGGATGGAAGCCTAAAGATTTGAAAAACAAGTCATTTGCCAGTGTTCAAGAATTATTTAAGGATACTATGAAAAGGGTAAATACATTTGTAGACATGGATACGGAATTGGTAGAAGGCAGTGAGATAAGAGAAGAAGAAAGCAGTTCTAAAAGAGCAGGTGATGAGCTAGAGCAAGAGCCTACAAAGAAGCAAAAGGTGGATAATAATAAAGAGAGAGAAGATCTTTAACAAGGCTTTGAGTTAGTTACAGAAGAAGATGTTGTAATTGATGCTATACCCCTAGCTACCAAGCCTGCACCCATTGTAAATTTCCAGATTCATAGAAAAGGAAGGAATGGCTATTATGAAATAATGAGAGCTAATGGAAGTACCAAGACATACTAATTGTTTAGTTAACTGCTCAAAGAGTTTGACAGAGAAGACTTGGAAAATCTATGGAAGTTGGTTAAAGCAAAGCATGGGAATACAAGGCCAGAAGAAGGCTATGAAAGAGTGCTATGGGGATATCTAAAGACTATGTTTAAACATCATATAGAAGATCTAATATGGAGGAATTTTCAAGGAAAGAAAGTATTGCTTTGGAGGCTATATGATTCATGTGGAGTACACTTTGTGAGGTTTGAAGATATGCATGTCTATATGCTAGTAAAGAAGAGATATCCACTTACACCAGCAACAATAACTGATATGCTAAATAAGAAGCTGAAATCTGACTATTAGAATAAAATGTGTTATCAGCTTCTTAAGCTCATCACAAAATAGCTCAAGAATCCTGGAAGTGTTTGAAAGCATCCTCCTGGTGATGGTGAAGACTTTTAATGAAGAAACTTGATGATTTTGAAGATAAATATCAAGTTTAAGGGAGGATTGTTGTCATTAAAAGCTTCATAAGGCTGTTTGGAATTACTGTTGCTCTTATCAAAGTTAGTGCTACTCAAGAAGAAAGGTTTGTGCTACTACTGTTAGCACAAAGATTGTGAAAAATACTCTAAGTAGTTAGTACTGCCAGTATAAACTTAGTACTGCTTGTGTAACTTAAAACTGCTAGTAGATGTTAGTACTACTAGAGTAAAGTTAGTACTGCTAGAGTAAAGTTAGTACTGCTGGTAGAGAATGAAGAAAATATTATAAGTAGTTACTACTGCTTGTACACAATTAATGTTGCTGGTGTATAAGTTACTGTTGCTAGTGTTCAAAGTTAATGCTGCTGGTATAAAGTTACAATTGCTGACAGAGTTACAACTGCTAATGGATAAAGATTGATTGAAGATAAAGATTGCTTATGTGATATGTATGAGATATTTTTGTAAAAGATACGTATAAGTTATTTGTTTAGAAGATTATGATAACTTAGGAAAATATTGTAAGCCAGTTAGGACTCCTTGGTGTATAAAAAGGAGGTCCTAGGGTATAGAGTTTATAATCACAAAAAATTATAAGTCAATTAGCTTCAAGGTTTTGTAAACCCTAACACTATTAAGAGTGTTCGTATTATATTAAAGCTGAAAGTTTGGTAAACTGTTTTGTTATTGATTTTATTCATTACTATTTCATTGAAATTCTTCTTAGTATCATTGACTAGATTCTGCATAGTCTTTGATATTCATAACCAAAGTTTCTATCATAGTTTTTTTGAATTTATTCAATACAATTTAGGCTTATACAAGCTAAGCAAGATCTATTATATTAGGATCAACAATTACATGTTCATGTAGAGGAATATGATAATCCTGTTCCTCTTCCTTTACAACTTTTGCCTTATTATAGACTAGTCCTAGTGGCATATATGGTTGCACTATTAGTTTAAGGTTTGGTAAAGCGTGTATGGGAGGTGTGAGTATATTCCTATGCCTTTCTACATCCTCGACCGTAATATCACAACCGTCATTCATGTCCCCTTCATCCTCTTTAATTTCCTCAGGAATTCCAATCGCACAAATAGTTTCGCGAGTTCTGTAAGGGTTACCTAGAAATTGTGCGGGTAAGTTACGAGGAACCGGCTCCTTTACGTATTCCTTACCCATGGTCGTTCTTTCCTTAACTTTTTCACCTGTATTAGTGAGGATTGTTTGGGTTAATTGATAAGCTTTTTCCTTTAGGTTCTTTGTTGTAGTTTTAAGTGCCCTTATGTTTGAGTCTGTGTTTTTGATAAATTTCCTAATCCATTCATTATCTGCGGCCTGTTTTGAAATTAAGTTTTCATAAAATTTGATGATGGTTTCCTCCAAGGATCTCATATATTTGCTCTGCTCAACTGCCTTATCCTTTTTTTGAGAGGGTACTCCATGGTTAGATGTGCCCTTTCACAATTCTTGAAACTTGCTTAAATAGCATGAATATTTTCTTTAGGTTTCTTTGTATCAATGTTATTCAGGTTATCATTGATTTATTCCTTAGTGGTTGCTTCATCATACCAATTATGTGAATGTTCTGCCATGACTGGTATTGATATAAGGGCTTGACTTGGTGTCATCAAAGGAATGAATCCTTTAGAGTCGAGCACTCTGCGGGTAGGGATGTCTAATCCAGTGTAGAAGATATAAACATTATGTTGGCAATTCAGATCATGATGCAGACATTTAAACAGCAGATCATTATACCTTTCCCAAGCATAATACAATGTCTCGTCCATCTCTTGTTTGAAATTACGGATTATTTCTAATTTCTTTATAGTTTTGAAAGATGGACAATATTGCCTAATGAATGCTTTCTCAAGGAGATCCCATGTGGTTATTAACCCTGCCGAAAGTCTGTTTATCTATCTCAAGGCTGGCCCCTTGAGTGTAATAGGGAACACTCTAAGCATAACGGCATTGTGAGTGACACCGGGGAAGTGGAAAAGATCTGTGATCTCTAATACCCTCTGCACATGTTCGTGTGCATCCTCATCATCGGTACCTTTGAAGAGTTTGCCTATTAATTCCCTCATAAAGTTGCTATTGACCTCAAACTCAACGTCATTGTCAATCTTGGGTTTTACCACGCCTGGTCTAATGTCGTCTTGGACCCAAGCCAGGTATTGCTCTATGGTGAGCGTGTTAATATCAACGTCATCTTCCATATTAATAATAAAACTAGCAGAACATACTTACATAAATATATACAGAAATTGAAATTATAACTAATTTTAGCTCCCCGACAGTGGCGCCAAAAACTTGATGCGTATTTTGCTTTAAATATATTTTTACCAAGTTTTAAATTTATAAAACTCGTTTAGCGATACACGCACTAACGGGTAGAGAACCCGGTCGTATATAGTGCAGTAGTTTGGTAAATCTGAGGTCATCCCAAGAGCTAATGTTAAATAGTCTAATTTGATTATTGTCACGATTTAAAAATGGTTTTAGGTTTGATTATAAGAACTACGAAAAGTAAATGCAATAAAGTAAATGGATAGAAGACATCAAGGAGAAAGGAGTGTTAACCTAACCATTTCACTACTAATGATACGATTACATCTTTCTGTGCAATGTTCAATTATCAGTTCTGTTAGTGGTTCTAATGTTGACAAACCCGAATTTTCATTTAAGGTCTGTCCTATGCTTACTCTGCGATCCCACATTCCTTTACGATCATACGAGCAGGGCATACAAGCTTGCGGTGGTTAAACCCCAACTACCCTTAAGACCAATCTATAATCTAAACCGATTATTAACCTCCTCTGAAAGAGTTCCCATGCTTTTTAAGTATTTAATGTGACAAAGGCGGTAATTTGGTTAATTCCTACACTAGGGATAGATGTCAAGCTACCCTAGTACCCTACTAATCCCAGGTTCAACATGGTAAGTCTAATATCAGGATTAATAAGATCTAAGCCACCCTCTATACTACCAAAATATGGGGATTAATGAAATGCTATAAGGATATCTAACATAACCATAATTGAATGGGAAATCATAATCATAACAACAATAACTACATGGTTAGGCCAGCACTATGAGTGCTTAGCCACTCATAGTAACAGCAATGCAAGAATTAATGAATAAATACACAGATTAAATCATCATAATTCTTATAGAGAATGAAATGAACGATTAAATACAATGAGTATGCTAGTGGCTTCTCCCTTGGACCTTCAGATGAAATGCTTCAAACATTGGGGGTTTGGTTCACCCCTTGGAACTGTGTGTGAAGTGGTGGTGGTGGTGAGTGATGCTGAATGAGCCTGAGGAGGGCTCTATTTATAGGCTTCAAAAGGTTTACGGTGTAATCCTTATAGGGTGTTACGCCGTAACCTTGCTACGTAAGCATCTAATCTTCTAGGCATAAAAGTATGTTACGGCGTAACCTTGTCGCCTATGTTACGACGTAATGTTGAGTCAGCTACATCATCTCTTGTAATTTTGAATGTTGAGGCGTTATCTTGGAGACACTTTACGCCGTAAAGGGTGTGATGACTCATTTCTTCATTATAAGATGTTACGGCGTAATCCCTCAGGGATGTTATGCCGTAAACTGCCTTGGACTCTTCACTTTAGTGCATTTTTTGTCCAAATCCCTTGTCTTTTGCTAAAATGCTCATTTGGTCCCTGAAAACTAATAATAAACAATTAAGTAATGTTTTCATACATTAATAGCATATTTGTAAGAATTTTTATAGGGAATTTGATATTAAAATGTATCAATTATTTAATGTTATCATCAGTATAAATACTGCCTGTGATCAGGTAGAATTCTGAAGAATCTCATTGACAGGGTTTTGCAGCTACACTAGCCGTTTTCATTACCGGAGCCTCTTAAAGTAGACAACATGGTATGTGTGAACCAGTAAGACAAATTCTCACCGGATGAATCAAAAATTGATTTGAAAATCAATCGACGTGTCACTTGCTAAAGTGATTTTGTAACACATCGAGAGTTTTATGCATTTCAAAATTCTTATCATAATCTGGACCGAATCGATATCTAGTGTCACAAGTTTGATCCATATAGGATCTCACAAGTCACCTACCATAGAGCTTGTTTGATGTTGGCTCGAGCAAGATTTCCATCGTCATTGTGAATACTTTAGTATCACTCTAATGTTCTGGCAATATCACAAGGATAATGCGTAAGACTCTTAAGTTATTACTTATCTTCATAGTGTGTGAGCAACATATATATTTGAATAGTGTCCTAGTGAGATTTATGGATGATCTCTTTTGGCTCTAGACTCAATAGTGCACATTTGGTTTTAGTAATCGAAGGCTGGAACAGACTACCACATTTTCAATACCAACTAACTCGGAGTAAGAGAGTCGATAGAAATGCGTGTAATCTCTATGAGAAATAAAACAAGAGTCTTTTGAGAGACCTTAAGTGGCTAGGGAAGGTTGTACATCACATCACTAGGTTCATGATTACTATCTTCAATACCAGACAACAGCTTAGTGTTTCTGATAGCATATGTATTGACCCGGTTTCTGCCTAAATGTAAGGAGGACTTCTTTCTTTTCACCCTTTATCTTAACTCTTTTTTTTCATTCTTCAACCCCTTCAATGCACCCTCTTGACTTGATTTCCTGCACCCTCTTGATTAACGTTCACGTGACCAACAACTTTCATCTCTTCATCATCTTTCTCTTTGTCAGCAGGCTCAACGTCTGTCAAACTAACGTTGACATCACCATATAGCTCTTCATTGATTCTTTCATAATCTTCCTCAGTTACATAATCTAATTCATCATTCGTTTCATCCTTAATAAGTACATAGTGTTCAGGAGTATGTACGTACTCATCATCTTGTGTTTCTTCTTCTTCATCATCAGAATTTGTCCGTTCATCAGCGGCTTGTTCGTGATCATTATCACTTTGTTCATCTTCATTATCTTATTTGCTTCATCACTACTATTACCTCAAGATTCGTTCTCACTTTCAGAAAAATAATCTATAGACACGTCGAGAATCCCTGGTTTTACACCAGTTCCTTCACTTGTGTCAGTTGACTTACCTTTTGGCTCATTAGGAACCTCTTATTCGAAATCAGCTCCCTCACTTGAGCCACCTGCTTAAAGAATGGTTGTTTCTCTTTTGCTTCTTCTGGGAGCCTTTTTCAATTGAGCTTCCTCAAGTAGAGCTGCATTAGATAGCAATTCAATTCCCTTGCTTCTTACAACCTTTGCTGGAGTTTTCTTCTTTGACACAGACACACCAGGAGTGTCTCGGATTTGAACACCAGAAGACTGTCTTTTAGTAGCAGGATTCTTGGTAGGTTTGTCTTTCTTAGCAGGTTCAGGTTCTTCTTCCTCTACTGTGACAAGAGTTTTCTTCTTCGAAGGAGAAGCAGGTTTTTTAATTTCCTTGCTTTATTGGGAGTACCTGCTCCAGTAGCATAGGCAAGATAAATCTTATATGCTTTAGAGTCTTTAATTGCTTGATTGATCATCTCTTCAGGAATCAGAGCTCCATACTTCTGATAATCTTATGTTTTGGAGACATATTTCAATGTACCCAACATGCTATCATCTCGGATTGTGTGAAGTGTGGAAACTAGAAGGGAGGTTGAATAGTTTACACATTTGTTTTACCTTTTAAAAGTTTACTTTCAAAAATGTTTTGATCCGAGTTATATGTTTAACCAGTTCACAATATGAACAAGCAATAACTATCTAAACTAAAACTAGATAACAACAATAATAATGGAAAGAGATAAGGAAAGAAACAACCAAACCAAGACACCAAGATTTTATAGTGGTTCGGCTACGAAGCACCTCTTCTCCCTACTCCACTCCCCGAGTATCCGACTCAAGATTTCACTATGTCAACAAGCTCCCTTTAGGCGGAGAAAATTGTTTACACGTTGCTTACGTTATTTTCCGACACTAAGCTAAATGTCGAGTCCTAATCTTAGCTAGAACCAATATACCACTTCACAAGATATACACACTTACAAGATCTACACTATCGGATCTACACAATATTCGAATCACACAAATACACAAGATAAATACAATAGAGGTTTGGTACTTAGAAGAAAAGAGGAGAGATCACTAATTAACACTTCGTTTCTTGACGAATACGAGTGTTCTTCTCTTGCACTTAAATTAGAGGGAAGAGATGAGAAGAAGAGATTAGATAACTTGAAACAAGATCTAAGTATGTTAGTGATCAAGAGTTTTAGTGAGAGAAATAAGTATTAGAGAGAGAAAGAAGAGACAGAAAAATTTCATGCAAAGAGAAATAATTTTCAGCAAGGGATGGACCAGTATTTATAGACAGAAAAAGCCAACGGTAACTGGCGGCGGTCCCGGCGGTCCCATATATATAAGGGGGCCGCCAGGCCTATAAAGGGGCTGCCAGAAGACTCCGCTCTTTTTTTTGTCTTTTTGTGGGGAAGATTGTATCTGGTATAGAAACTTTCGTTTTAAGAAGAAAATTTGAATTTTAAATTTTAAGTTTTTAATAAAACTTTTCTTTTAATTAGAAAATATTTTGTATATTTAGTTTTGTGAAAATCTTTTATAAAAATGTAATGGATGAGAGAAAAATATTTTCTTGATCACTAATCATGCTTAATGATTTGTTTGTTCATACCTTAAATGATTACTAATCTTAGAAATGGAATTTTACGATTAATAATTTGTAAACGTTTAATTTTATCGTAAACGTTTTTACATTTTGTTATTATCAAAACGTTGAGAGGTCGAAAAATATAAATACGTTTTTAGACATTATTTGTATTAACAATCTCCCCTTTTTTGATGATGACAAAATATAAAATCATTTTGTATAAAATTAACAGTTACACATTATTAATGAGTTTTGTTCTATTTCTCCCCCTTTTTTGTCGAATTCAAAAAGGATGATCGTCGAGTTGTTGTAGGAAGAAGGAAATCGACGATATCAAGACTCCCCCTTGATGTGAGCTCCCCCTCGTTTTGGGGCACCAAGGGATCAATCTCACGAGATTGTTTTGCTAAAAAACAAAGTTAAAAGTACAAGTGCAAGACAAATATCTTTTAAAATAACACATTATAGTTAAGTCACCAAAAGTAGAGTTTCATTCAACCAACAAGAAACTCATACAATAGCAAATGCAACTAATACATTCATACAACATAAAATAAAACTAGATCTAATACGAGCAATGACAAATTCATACAATATTTGTATGAAGCATTACAATAGAAAGTAGATTATCATAGAGACATAATAAGGCATAGATCTACACTAGTGAACTCTTGAAAAGTAGAAGATGCCATAATCAAAAGATGAAAGGTCGATTATTTAGGTAAAATTAAGCTTTTGAGAGTGCTCAATTATGGTGAGGAGGTTGTTATTGAGGATGGAAATTAAGTGGAAGGACCAATGATGAGAGATTTGATACGATTAAGGTCATCTTTCAATGTATCAAATAGATTTCGGGTATCCAAGCAACAATGACAAAATTCCGAATGGAAGTTTACTTGATCTAAGGAAGGTGGAGGGATATATGGTGAGGTGGGAGGTGAAGGATTTGTAGCTTCAATTGCTTGTTGGAGATTTATGTCAAGCAGATTTGATAGGTGATGAATTTCATTTAGGTTTTGATTTGAATTTTGTAAGGTGAAGAGTATGAGAGAGAGTTATTTGAGATAGGAGAGGTGGGAGTAGTCCTAGTTGATGGAGGAGAAGGTGGTGAGGGAGGAAGACCATGACTTTGTCTCCAAGGTTCGAGAATAGCCCTTTGGTATTTTCGTGAGTAGTCACGAGGGGATTTGCTAGAAGATGACATTGAGATTTTGAGGAGAAGTGAAGGATTTAGAAGTGAGGATTTGATTGAGATGAAGAAAAATAATGTTAATATTTAAAGGAATTTTGGGAAAGGCATGGTATTGGAGAATAAAGATTCTAAGAGGTGTTATGTTTAGAAAGGAAAGAATGGTTGGACCTAAGTAGAATAGGGTCAAAGTTGCAGAAAAAGAGGAGATATGAAAGTTTCGTGGTTCCCTGTAGGCGGTCCCATAATTAACAGGCGGTCCCATATATATAAGGGGGCCGCCCCATATTTATAGGGACCATTTTCTGGAGAATTTCAAAATTTTCCAAAAGTTAATCCTTTTTCAGATTAACTTAAGAGGGTTAGAAGGGTGATTATGACATTTCCATCTCTTCAAGAATCACATGGTCTAGCTAAACGAAAACAAATCATGCAATAGAACCAAGTAGAATCATATAAATAACTTAAAGATCAACTAAGTTTCATACAGCAAGCATGAGATAATAATCTATATATGTTTTACACGTACTTGAGTGGCCGTTGATAAGGGTTAAGAAAATATTACATAGTGATAATGACATTACATATGTCTAGTAATAATTCATAAGAAATATCTCTACCATCATTTAAATCATTACTTGAGGCTTCTTCAGAAGATATATAGATAATAGATTAAAGATAAGTAGGATGAACCCAGGGTTTCATGGATGGCCAGTATGATTTGTATTTTGATTTTCGTAGATGAGGATTAATTTTGATGATGTGATCATATAGATGATTTAGAATCATTCCATATGGCATTGGAGAATTTGGTTTATTTTTAATCTTTTCAACTCGTTTGGTTAGAAAGTAGGCAAAGTTGAAAGGAGTACTTGTTAGAATGCAATACATCATGTGACATGATGATGCAGGAAGAAATGGTGAGTCATTTTGAGTGCCAAAGTCATTATCTTGAATGATTTCATTCCAATATCTCATGTCATGACAAAGCTCTTCCTTGAGGATTTTGTTTTGAA